>JAXBDA010003276.1:0-35807 GCA_036023075.1 Gaultheria prostrata | reverse complement strand
TCTCTCTCTCTCTCTCTCTCTCTCTCTCTCTCTCTGGTCTTTTATCCAAAGTGTCTCAAAAGTCTCTCCTTGCATAGAAGTTCAAATAATATAAACAACTTGACTTTTATCTACAACTTAAAAGACAAAAAAACCTAAGAGAAAAAACGATTCATTATAGTTGGTACTAGGTCAATTAGATTTGGACCTCTCTTATTAATGTTTACGAATCATATGAATTATGATAGGATGTAAAGCAAATGGACTCCTTTTAATTGTTTGTTTGCTAACATTTGTCCGCTAAAAAGTATGTTGAAATGTGTGAAAAATATGTAAAAGTAAGTGTAAATGTATTGAAAAATATATAAGGTCTATTAGAGTGCGTCTTTTTCTTCTTCTTTTTTCAACCTTATTATTTTCCATTGCTTAATTCTAATTAGGTGCCACGCGATGAGCTCAAGGCTGTTCTAGTATACCATACATGAGATGTGTTACCTAAGAAAATACTACTCCCTTCGTACCATTTTAAGTGTCTACTATGGGGAATACGTGTAATTTTAAATCCCTACAAAATGTATTTCTCTATATAATTTTTTAATTTATTTTATACCAAATTAAAGTGCTCATTAAGTACTTTAATTTGGTGTAAAAAAATTTAAAAATATTCTACGGAAGTACATTTTTTAACGTCCAATGGGTAGTTTCTTCAATTAGATATTCCTTGTCCGGTAAGAATTTTTTTTTGAATCACTATATATGCTGAATTAAATTGAATTCTAATTTATGAGCTGCATGATAACCCTGGTTAAGTGTCACATTGCCAGCTCAGAATTCTCCTCACAAAATGCAATCATGCAATATTATATAGTGCAGATATATATAGTACTTTACTCCTTCACGGGATGAGTCATCATTGGTGTCTTCTCTATCATTTGAAAAACAGGACATGCTTTGTGTTGTACTTCAATGAATGATTTTCAGTAATGACAATATATGGATAATTGGATTATGGTCCTGTCATGCTGTTTCACACTAGAAGGACAACAGGTGCTGAAGAATTGAAGAAAGAAACAAGTTATGTGGTACCGAGCGCGAATCTCAGTCATCCAAAAGTGTTTTGGAAGGTTCAAATTTTTAATATGTTATTTCCGGTAAGAGTATCAACATACTCTTACTAGTTGAGATTCATTTAAAATCCGGACCGTCTAAAAGTATTTTAGACGGCTTAGATGCGCAACAACTACCGCCACGTGATACCTGTCATCCATCCAAGTTTTTCACACGACCTTTAAATCAATTAAGTAATGATTTATTGATGCCAATAGTTGTTTTATGAGTACAGCTCTTCGCTAGTCCCCACAAGAGATTGGATCCTTGGATTGATTATAATTTTGTTAGACCTCAGTTTTTAGAGCTTGTCGAGAGTATTAGGCAAGTCAAAAAATTATTTTAGAAAAACACATTTACATTGAAAAAATAAAGATAGCAACACTGAATCGTAAATCATTTTTCATCATAAATGTGTTTTCAAAACATATCAATTAATATTAAATGACATAATAATTGACATGATTGATGATTTCGACGAGACTATCAGAGAGAATCGTGTCTTTTTTTAAGTGGTATTTCATTTTCAAGTTACCGGGTGATGCTTGACATGCATATAGCAAAGCATCTTCGCTTCTCACTGAAGCGGTATTGGGAGTAATTGAATAAAGTTACATTTCGGAAGAATGAAGGAATATGGAAATGGAGTGCAAAAACGTCAAGGGATCATAAATCTCAACATCATAAAAAGTTGGTAACTTTACAATTATTTAAAAACTTGTTTCATGAAATTAACTATTCTCAAACTGATTTATTATTGTAATTTATGAGGTCGGTTATTCTTTTTCAATACATCAACCAAATTTCACTCAATAAATGCACACTTCGACAATTCAAGCACTTCCGAAACCTTTCGGCCAAGAGAATTCAAGCACTCTCAGCAGTTCTCAAGGCTCTCTCTAAAAGTACTCTCAAGTATTTTTTTGGCTTGATATTTCCCTTATGTGATTTTTTTATCTGTCTCTTTGGCCTGATTTTTTGTTTTGTGAACAATTATTAACTTTTAATTATATTCATCGGCAAGATGAATGAATAATTTACAAAAATATGGGTTTCCCATTTGAATGGCTGGTTTTAACAAATGAGTAAACAATTTGCTAAAATCAACCCATTTTCATTTGACCCAAAACTAGTAAAAGGTTTAAAAAAGACAAAATACTTCCCCAATGTTTCAAATAAAAAACAAAAAACAAAATTGAACCAGCAATTAAGAAATTAGGTAAAAACGGTGCATATCAATTTGGTAATTACACAACCAGCTGAGGCTAGTTTAGTTGGCTAGGATTCCTGCATCTCAATTCGGGATAACATAATCAGTTCGGAACTCCACACTTGCGTGTGACAAGTGTGTGTGTTATTCCCCTTATATTGAATTTTTTCTCCACTTAATGGGCTATTAGTTGGGTTGTAATCGTTGACTTTGATTCTAGTTTTGGGGTATTTGCCCCTTTAAATGGGTCTTTTGTCGGGTTAGCCTTTTGGTGATTGAAGGCTTTGCTTCCAATTTGATGAAATTCATATTTATAATCTCTTCATATTTGGGAAAAAAACTCATATAGTACTGTAATACATATAAAAGAGAGGTGCGATTTTGTTCACTTTCCTTAAAAGAGGATGAACATTACTCTCCCTTTTATTAGTTGAAAATAGTGTATGTCCCACTTTTAAATACACTTTTTGGTAAGGATGTCTCCAGAAGAATTGGAAGCCATTCTTTCTATTCCTCTTCCTATTGCTAATAGAAGCGACAAGCTGGTGTGGCATTACAACTCTAATGGGATTTACTCCGTCAAGTCAGGTTACCATCAAGCCTAGCAGAATCTAAAACGGAATTTGAATAACCCAGAATCATCCTTTAAACCGTCAGCCCAACTATGGAGAACAATTTGGAAGCTGAAGGTTCCTAACAAAATTCGCAACTTTTGGTGGAGGGTTTGTAGGAATAGCCTTGCTTCCAAGGAGAATCTTTTCAGAAGACGCTGCGCTCCCTCAAACATTTGCCCTATATGCAATCAGCAGGTAGAATCAATCGAACATATCCTCTTTTTTTGTTCCTGGGCACGTGCTGTTTGGTTTGGTATTAGTTTTCCCTTTAATGGATCTCATGGCCCTCCCTATTCTGCGATTAAATGGACCTCGTCTGTTGTTGATTCGTTGCCTAAGGATGAGGCAAACGCTACCATCAGTTTAGTTGCCTTTACTGCTTGGTTCATTTGGAAAGACAGAAACAATTTCGTTTTCCCCTCTTATCTCTTTCCTGTTTTTTCTTCTGAGTTTGTTCTGTAAGCCTGAGGGCATTTTAGAGTGATAAAAAAAAAAAAAAAACTCACTTTGTTTGGTTGAGAATTTTGAAAAGAATGATGGATTTTTGGAAGGAGTAATAGGTGTAACAATTGGAGAGAGACAGAGAGAGAAATGAAAATAATGATAGGAGAGAGAGGTAATAAGTAGAGAGAGAAATGTGAGTAATGAGAGATAGGGGAAGAATTTTTTCGGATTTTTTTTTGGAAATGTGAAAAGAACACAGCCAATTTTATTTTTTGTGGGATCTACACTATCTCAACCAATAAGAGAGAGGGTCGTAAGAGGGCAAATAAAAAGAATGTGATCGTGGAATTCAACAAGAGCACCACTACATACCCAGAAAATACATCCAGAATTTGCAAATCACTCGGAGTGAATCTGGGTAATTTTTGGGTGCCCAGTCCGAGCACTTAGACTTTCTGATTCAGCAAACAAGTGGCTCAATTTTTGTGCCACGTACAGGAGACATATCACAACCAATAAAACCAACCCACGTCATACGCTATGCTGATGTGTGTCATTAAATTGACGTCGATAAATTAAATGGAGTAAATAAATACTCCCTCTGTCTCAAAATGATAGTCCCTTTTGGGACTGCATGTCATTTTCAATGACTTATATCTTTTAATGTGAACCTCAAAAAATATCCATTATGGATCTTGTTTGATAGATCTCATTGAGAACTTTTATACGGTGCAAAAAAAATTAAAAAATTATTTCGATAAATATATTATTTTTTAGTTTAAAAATTACACGTAATTTCGTAGTGGACTATCAATTTGGGACGGAGGGAGTAAAACCCATAATTTTATGGGAACTGACAGAATTGCCATTCTAAATTTACCATATTTTCAATTTCCACCACCGATCAAAAAGATTCGCAGTCAAAATAGAGGGTCGTATATTAGAAATTTCACCCTGCGTTACGAGGAAAAAAAAAAGACAGAGAAGGGAATAAAAACAAAAATAAATATTTCATCTGAAAATCTCTTGAGCCTTCTGATCTCTGTGAAGACTGATGGTTTCTGCTTCTTGATCTCAGTGATCTTCGATTTTCTGTTGTCTCCGTCATGGCCGCTCCTTTCTTTTCAACCCCTTTCCAACCTTACGTTTATCAGGTTCTCTCTCTCTCTCTCTCTCTCTCTCTTCTGATTTAGGATTTCACTCTATTGATGAATTTATCCATCTCTTGTACGGACACTTGTTTTCTCACTGGAAAGATGTTGGAGAAGTAGAGATTTTTGTAAACTAACTTTTGGGTTCTAGTTTTCATCTCTTTGCGGGCCCTCTCCATTGATCTGGCGGTGACGGCATTGTAATTAGGAAAATGCTAAAAACAGCCCGTTGAAACTTGTGAAAAGTGTATACAACGATGTGGAAGTGTATTGAAATCTGTTAAAAAGTGTGTTGAAGTGTGTAAAAAGTGTATTGAATTATGCCTTTATTGTCATTTTCTTAGCATATTGACAGCAAAGGACCCTTGTAATCACCAGCTGTTCTTCTTAAGTTACAAGCTAGATGGGAAGGAGTAACTTAGGCCTGTCCGAATTTTGACTTCGCTATTTCGCATATGTTTGCTTCCGTGGTTGGTTAGTTTTCGCGTTAAAATGATGGCATTCTCGAGAGGCTTAATTGAGAGGTAGTAGATGCTGGTAGATTTGCACACCTTTCGATCTATAATGGGTTTTCTATAATTCTCTGTTATTTGCTCTTTGGACTATCAGATCAGACGATAGCATGTTATGTCCTGCTGTCTCTTAATCAATCAAAGTATCATATTTTGACTGAAATGGCTGTAAATTGGTTAGTTTGATATGGATAGGTGATAGGTCTGGGATTTTTTTCTTCTCAAGTTTGTGGAGAGAATTGTAGAGAATAGAGGAGTGCAAAGATAACGAAGGCTAAAAGATGCGCAAATAATGAAATAGAAGATAATGGTGCCTTTACTAGTTTACTTATTCTGGTTATCATACTTAGCAGAAAAATTAGGTGCGTTTAAATGAGTGTAAAATGGAAGAAGAGACATGCCTTTCGTACTAAGATGAGAATTTTGTATAGGGGGATAGATGATTCCGTACTCCGTAAAATGGAAGAAGAGACATGCCTTTTGTACTAAGACGAGAATTTTGTATAGGGGAATAGATGATTCCGTACTCCAGCAGAGATATGTTTTCTTTCACAAGTTTTTTTTTTTTGATACTTGTCAAGTCTCTGGCAGTAAAAGCATGAGTACCTGCCACAAGTGAAACGGTAATCCAATGGTAAGCACCATGTACTCGACTACTCGTATGCATTTGACTGGGTTTAAACCTCACTAATTACAACTAAAAATGCCGACTTTCGGTGAGGGGAAAAAAAAAACATGAGTACCCACCCGAGATGGATGAACTTGATGTATATGTAATGTTTGGTATTGTTTGCACAGAGGCTGTTCCAAACACGAAGTGGTGGTCTCAAGCTTAACAACATAAGTTTTTTATCGTTACACCACTCAATGTGCTTGTCATGGAGTAGAGATAGTAGCGAACTATACGGTTAGCTTTATGGTTGATTTTTTAGAACCATGTTGCCCTAATCTCATGCCCTTGTGAGGAACATATGCACGTGTTTTCAAACAATCTATGTATATGTTCCCAAAGCTGAGAGTTTCTGGTGGTTGACACTTGACAGCATGGATAATGCGAGTCCGATTTTGTTTACCCTCACTAAATGAAGCTGAACATTTCTCTGACCGCTATTGGTTGTCTCTAATTGCTTGGTCCCACCATACTAATCATGGTTAAAATTGATGCCTAAAACAGCATTAGCAAATTAAGAAGGAAAATTATTAGGGAAGGATGCGAATCTTGGTCGAGGGATTAGTTGCTGCACCCAGATTACGATATTTGGCAGCTTCCACGAATCTGATCAATCTCCTATGGTTTCTTTTAGGATCTCAATCAATCTCATTCCAAATTTTAGAAAGCCATCAATTTTTAAAGTTCATCCACTTGAAGATGCAAAAAAAAAAAGTGGAAGATACAAAAATAGAGGACATGACGGCGAGAAGACTAATATTTGTGTAAACAAGTTTTTAGTATTTTTGGCTGAGATTTTTTTCTCCTTCAATTAAGTTTCTTTATTGGTTTTTTTTTTTCACTTGAGTATAATCTATTATCGAACAAAAAGAAAAATAGATTGCCAAAGTATTCTCGAAAGGTCTTTTGTTTATGTTCTTTTCTGATAGAATGTTTTTTCATTAATTTGACCATTATTTGCTTTTGGCTTGAAGATTAAACTAATTTTTAAATGCGAGGAATATTTACCAGTTCTTCTTTCTTCCTCTATGGAAAATGAACAATTTGATCAGAGATTCATGGAAGCTGCCAAATACAATGTTAACCATGGTGCTTTCCCTAATCGTGGAAAAGAAGAACCCAAGAGGCATTCCCTTATTAATTCTCCTTCCTAATTTGCCAGTGTTGTTTAATGCATCCATGTTAGCCATAGTTAACAAGGTGGGGCTTTACAATAAGAAAAACCAATAGTGTTGAGGGTAATGTTCACCCTCATTTAGTGAGGGTGAACAAAATCGGACTCGAGTAATGTGGATCTGTGACTGTAATATTAAGTACTTGGAATATTTCAGTTAATGTGGCAGTAGTCTCCAACCCTTGGTTTCTCTTTTGGGTGATGTTCTTAATATGGTCCTTCCGTTAATATCCTTTCCATCCTTAATTTTGTATGCTGATTAGGAAAAGACCAACTTAAGCCCAAAAAATCTTCCTGGGTTTGTCGTTGTTGAAAGCAGGACTGTTGCTTTTTGGTCTGTTGTTTTAAGGGTTTTATGTTCGCCTTCTACACCTGATGGAGTGTCTTAGGCTATAAGTAGCACTACCTTTTTTATGTCTTCCATCTGAAAATTGGAAGTTCTCTACAATTTACCTTACTTATTTTTCCATTTCCTGGGTTATATATCAAAAGCAAGTCTCTATTGTGGTTCATCTCACAAAGGTAATCTTTTGTAGAGTCCACAAGAAGCTGTGACGCCTTTTCAAATATTGGGCGGCGAAGCTCAGATAGTTCAGGTACTAATAATGATTAATTAACCGTACCTCATCCTTATCTAGAGTAAAAGCAAAGACTCTTGGTTTTTCTTGCATATTCTTATTTGGGTTTCTTGGTATCATTGTCAGATTATGTTGAAGCCTCAAGAAAAGATTCTTGCAAAGCCTGGTAAGTTGATTTGGCATGGGATTCTACATAGGGATTAGTGTTATCTATTGTTATTACTTGAAAACGGTTGGGAGTGCTTGGACGTGCTGATATAAAATTCAGCTGTCAAAATGACTGCTATTTCTGAGAGAGATTCTTTCTTTGTTCTGGGTAGTATACTTTTAACAGACCATTCAAATTTAATCATTTGATCAATAGGCAGTTAAGCTACACAATGCAGAAACATTACCTTATACATTATGCTATACGTGGTGAACCTTTTCTTGTAATTAGATTTGTAGCTTCTTGTTGCCGGTCAAAAAAAAAAAAAAATAGATTGTAGCTCAATTCTAAAACTAAGCAAGGCAATATATTACGGCCTCACAGCCAACTGATCTGTAGACCTGCCTAAGGTAACGGATAGTTAGGAGGACTGGATTATGTCTGCCATTTTAAAGCTACCTGATTTGATTTGTTTGCATTATACCCATTTTTCATTTTTTCTTTCCAATGTAATCATCTGTGGAATTTTTCTGGCCTGCAGGTACCATGTGTTACATGTCCGGGACCATACAGATGGAAAATGTTAACCCCCCTGAGAATGAAGCGGGTATGTGGCAGTGGTTATTTGGCAAGAACGTGACTAGCATAGTTCTTGTCAATACTGGTTCGAGTGATGGATTCGTGGGAATTGCTGCTCCTTCTTTGGCCAGAATTCTCCCGGTTGGTACATCATGCCTAATGCTGGGTTTATTAAAATTTTGGCTTTGATCACGATGCTGATGACGATAACTGTGTTCTTTGTTACGTGCTTTTGATTTGAATTTACTTGATTTTTGTAGATTGATTTAGCAATGTTTGGCGGTGAACTTTTGTGCCAGGTACAGCTGATTCATCATCTAGTTCTTCTCTCTGTATTGTAACTCCTAAGAAACTGTTTGAAATTCCCCTTCTCCATGTATTTGTTTGCTGGCCCACTTGCGATATCATTTCTTTTTTGCTGAACTTAACTGTCAATACTCAATACTCATCACCCCCAAAATCTGATTTGTTCGTTTTTGTTTTCCAGAACCATCCCCTCTCTCTCAGCACAGTCTCCAATAAGTTTTCTCTCTAATTATTACTCCCATTTCTCTATCTATCGCTCTCCATCCATTACCCCAAAAACCTCTCTCAAAACCTACACCAAACAAGCCGATAAAAAAAAAACCTACACCAAACAAAGTCTTGTTTTGAGATTTTTCTTCATGTTGTTTCGTTAGTTTAGTTTACTAAAATCATATCTGACTTCTATAATATTGTTTAATAGCCCGATGCATTCCTATGCTCCATCAATGATGTCAAAGTCAGTCATACAGTTGATCACAGGGCACGTAACGCTGTTGCTGGCCCAGAGGTGAGATGATGACACCTTTTGCTTTTTTTCCTGAGACCTGATGATTACTCAAGTATGAGTTAAACTCTGTTTCACTCATTCGATGGGCATACTCATTTCATTCACAGGCATTCTTGAGACAGAAAATATCCGGACAGGGTCTTGCATTCATAATTGCTGGTGGATCTGGTAAGTTTTTTCAATACTATTAGTTGCATGTTAATCTTCTCTTTGTGTTTTACGGCTCCTGCATGAATTGTTAAGTTGTGAGCTCCTGCATGAATTGTTAAGTTGTGAGCATGTAATATGATGAATTGTGGCCCAGGCTTATGGGTTTTTATGTATCTATGATCTGTAGTATTGGCCTAGGCTTATGGTTCTTGGCATTGTTCTTTTGTCTTCGTATTCTTATTTGAGTAATATCATTGAGTATAATGCGACCACATGAACATCGTATTATTACTTCATATTAGCAAATCTTTATTTTGATATTTTGCATTAGCTTCCACTATGGTATAAGCTGGGTCTGTTGAAAACTTTAATTTTGAGTTCTATAGCATGAATTTGGCCAAATAACTGGTCATATATAGATATGTTGTCAACAATTTCTTGCTAGACTAGAAATGAGTAACGCGTAAGCGGTTGTCATTACAAGTTATAATCTCATAAGGTTAGATCTTTGAGTTGTATAACGTTCAATAGACTAGGCTATACAGGAAAACTGAATATGACATCCTTTTGATACTCTGGAGTATGTCTCATGATTGTCCAAGTAGGGGAATGTTTTAGCTATAGCATCTTTAGTGCTCGCTCGGAGCTATACTTGGACTCCTGCATTGGGGAGCTACACAAGATTCTCCTACAAGAACACTTTGCATTTGGCAACCTTGAAACATGTGTGGCCTTATATATAAATAAATATATACATCCATACATATAAATGCTTTCACACACACATATAGATAGATAGATAGATTTATATTACATACTCCTTCTGGCCGTGTTTGTTGGTTTGTTTTGAGGATTCCAACTATTTATGGGGACATCATTATTACACCTTGAAAAGCATGAAATTCTCATTTTGCCCTTCAATCATGAGTTATGGGGACCACATGAGTGGTAATTTAGATTTTAGAAAATGGGTTAAAAGGTAATTAACATACTCTCAAGTCTTTTGACGTTTTGAGTTGGACAATCTTTATGGGACGTAAAAAGAAAAGTATGTTTGTGAACCAACGAACACGGGCGGAGGGAATAAGTATAACGCTATCCCACAAAGTCGTCTGGGAAAAAGTCTAGCCTTTTATATGTGTGAGCCCTGATTGGTGCTATATCAGAACAAGCCTTGAGAAGAGATAAGAGAATCAATAAATCAAGTATGAACTCCACAGTAATTTCTTTCTCGATAAGCGTTAGTTTTTGGATCGAAATGCTTGTGATCTCTGTATGGGAACTATGTACAGTTGGTTCCTGTTACCTTTCCGTCTTGTCGATGGATTCTGAATATTAGATTGCTTAAGCACGTATTTTAGGAGGTAAGCAAGATTGCGTATTCATGTTGCCTTGAGATTCCTAAAGTTAACGTACCTTTGTTAAAGGAAGTTCACTTATAACCTTTAGAGGAAGTGCACTCATTACATTTTCAGAATGATTTCTATGCTGTGAATGGGGAGTTTTAATCCAAGCCTTTCATGGAAATAATCTTGGGACTCCATGTGCATTTTCTTTGCTTTTGTCTAGTTGTACTGAAAAATCTCGACGTGGGTGAAGTACTTGCTGTGGATGTTTCCTGCGTTGTTGCTTTATCAGCAACAGTCAATGTTCAAGTCAAATATAATGTCCCCATGAGAAGGGTGGTGTTCGGGGTAAGTGGCTTCTACATTTGTCATTTTTTGTAACAGACTCGTACTGTTCTTTTATTTTTCAATTCTTGCTTGTTTTGTTGTCAGGATCTGCTCTCTTATACCACTTCTTTACTAGAAAAACTCGTTGTTGTTCTCTTCATTTCTACTATAAATTGTACATTCGTACCTAGTTAGATGAGACGGAATTTAACTGCTATCTTAGAAATTACAAGGATCCAAATATGTAACATTAGATGGTGAAAACAGAGAAGGCTTACTTGTACAACATGGCGCTTCACCTTTAAACAAGTCACGAGTTCAGTGATTCCTTGAAACTCTCTGAGTAGGTTGGGGGTAAGGCCCTACACATGCTAATGACTTGGAACATATCTGGATTCTGGGTCTCGTGTTTGGTAATGTTAGGCAAAGGATTGCTCGGGGTTTGCACCATGCATGAGTCCAGCTATTTTGAGCCTATCCAATTGAGACAGACTTAAATATTTTGGTTTCTCTTTTATTGGAAAGTAATGGGACTCGAAATCGAGTCTCTTTATCAGGGGTGTGCAACCTAAGCCATTGACCTGGGTAGTTGGCCCAACGGTCAAGTGTTGTGAGGTTCTGGGTTGGAGCTGATGGATCAGCATAGACACCACCACTGCTGATCTAACTTAGTTACTACTTACTTTCTAGTAGAAAGTTTCTACCCTACGACCAAAAGGGGATGTTGGGGGGAAGAAAAAGGGGAGGATGGAATACCTAAGCCTTTGGAATATAGGACTTTATTCCCTTCTCCTAACGTGGCTTATGGGAATTGGTAAAATGGTCGCTTTTTGTGCATCCTGCTATGGATTTCTTGATTTCTTTATGTGGCATATGGATGGCCTTCCCTTTTCTTCCCTATTTGTCCCCTAACAGTAAGTTCGAAATTTCAGGGAGACAATGTAGCGACAGCTGTTTTAACAGGACCAGGCATCGTCTTTATTCAGAGTTTACCCTTTCGTCGGCTTTCTCAACGCATCGCTAGGTAACGTCTCATAGTTGCATAAATCATTTATTTTCTCCTTGTTCGTGCTCCCCCGCCGACTACCTCTTGCTATTCACTTTCTTTTTGTTTAACTACACTGAGTGGTCTCTTGTTTTGCAGGGCTGTGACATCTCCAAACATGAGGGAAAATCCCAAGTTCTTTATTCAGATAGCCGTTTTCTTCTTTCTAGCTTACGTCGTGATCTTGTCATCGCTAATCTTGACCGACGATTGATTTATGTTGCGGCTTCTTTTATCGTGATTTTTCTCCCGCATCATATAGGACCATCTTACATCTATATCGAGTTGTATGTTGCAATTTTTCTCTAGATTTGAAAGGTTAATTAATGGATAGAACCACAGGAGTGTACATTGTTTGATTCGAAGACTTATGTAGTAGGGTTTGAAGTTGTGAATACAGTTCAAGTATCTTTCTTCCTTTGTCTCATCCAATATGCTGCTAGTTTTGTAATTGCATTTGGGGTGTCTGGCCGCCACCTTTTAGGATTTTGCATTCTTCAATTGTAGGTGTTTGGGGGAATCAATTAGAAAATTCGTTATGTCGAGATGCATTTTGCAAAATGGATTAGGAATTAAAAAAACGAACTCATAAAGATAATATTGTTCCACCATGCGTTTTTGATATTTTATAAACTTGAATTTCAATTTTCTAATTATTTTCGACATAGGTGAACGTTTTTTTATCATTAAAACAATGGAGCCTATAGGGTAATGTGGCAAATGTAAATTTGATTGTAAAAATGGGTGTGTGTGACTAGACTTTCCCGGTTTCTTACCCAAAGTGAGAGAAACGGAGAGAACCGATTGAATAGGCCATTGCGTATTCACGGTAAGTTTTTCTCAGGGATTCTATCTAAAAAGATAAAAACAAAAAAAAAAAATTATGCGCAAAGATCGTTCCATAGGATTCACTTTGGGATTCACACAAGCAATCCATTCAAGCAAAATACGTTTTTCGATCTGCTCTATAAAAAATTATCTCAATCGAATAATTTTAAGTACTTGATACAATCTTTCAATTTTTGACTGTTCTAACACTGAATCAAAAAACAACATTTTTTCATTTTTTCCTCTTATATTTCAGATTATGAATTTTCAACTTTGTATGAACTATATCAAGAACGGATCTCATTTTGAAGGTCTTATAAATATCTTTGTACTAGATATGGATATTGTATGTATTTGGATTGAAAGTATAATTGCTATTAATAGAGACTCCTCTCTTTTTTAGAGTGAGGTCTGAGAGATTTAAAATCAAGTCTCTAGAGATTCATTTTATAACTTGATTGGAGCGCATTGTCTCTATTTTGGAGGAATAGAGATGAATTGGAGATGCTTTTAGATTCTGGGTTCTCTTGATTTTTCTCTTACTCAAAAGTACGAGTTTTGTATGGTTCGATTATCACATTTTACTTAGAGGTGAGTTAGGTGGCAAATTGGCGCATATTAATAGTGGCCGGGATTAACAACTAAGTTTCCACTGGACCACTATGGTATTTTTGGTATTAGTGAACAACAATTGTCAGATCATATGTCATTCTCCTCATGTACATCAATTCTGATTTGACATTTTGTAGAGTTGTCGTCCAAGAACACAAAAAATACCGTAGTGGCACCCTCAAGGTATTGTACCTCACACTTAATATATTCGGTGGATGCAGTAGCAAAAACAAATTTTTTTTTTTTAGGAGAACAGTAGCAAATTACCACGGGAAAAATTCATCAACTCAACTGTATTTCAGACCTCACCAAGAGAAATCTTTGGTCTATTCACATCGGAAAATACACCAATTGTATCCACATCCAAGCTTCCAGCCATTGATTCTTTTATTCCTAATATGGCTTAAAGATTTTGCATTTCTACAGTTCATTCAAAAATAAGTGTTAACAGTAAACCACCGTTCGATAAAACCTTCAAAAACTCCCTATAACTTCAAAATTATGTTGAACACCCAGTAGTCGGAAACACATAAACATACCAACCACATTTTTTCCTTTTTCTCTACTTTCCCCCTAACCGGAAGAGAAGTAGCATCCTCCTCCCGAATTTTCTGACATAGCACCGTTGAAAGCATATCTCCTTATCGATGCAACTGGAAAAGGAATGCACCGTAATTCATATGAACCGTTACCTTTGAACAAAAAATCACCTCGTTTAGGAGTTCAGCTTCCTGCATTTTTTCCCATCATCCATCGATCGATTTATGCATGTGTTATTTCCAGCCTCAGCAGTCTTGGCTCTCACGGTCATCTCCGCAAATGTAGTTTTCTGTTCTTGGTTCTCATTTACTTCCAAGTCTTCTGCTTCATTCTTTTCTTCTAATTGCTCAGTAGAATGAGAGCTTTCATCCCTGCAGCAAGTACACCATATTTCAATCATCTGCCAGGAACTTATAATAATCTCAACATTTTCACCTCATTGATAAACAAAAAGGAAAACGCAATATAGTAAACACTAAACGACCAAACATTGCTTTTGTTAGCTCATTCTGCACCAGACCCTAACCTATACATCGTATAGAAATAAAAGAACCAAAAATCAAGCTGATAGTTAATTGATGATCGATATTCCATAGAGTACCCAAAAATTATTGAACAGCCACCAGACAAATATATTGACCAGGAATGTCCTACACAGCATGCTATGTTGTAGGAATCAATAGTCCGATGCTTCAAGCAGCCCTATAACACCAACAACAATGTAGGTCAAGAAATAATGAAGGAAGAAGCTAAGCACTAGGACACAAAGTCAACTAATTCCAAAGGCAATTAACCTAAAAAACAATCTTGAGAAGATTAAGTAGGGTTTACAGAATGCGAGCAATGAACCGAGGTTCCAACTCCCAACTACTAAGGGAATTCACCGTGTGTTTCGACTTGTTCTTAAAGGTATAACTTGGCTAAGCTTAGAGCCCAAGCTTGCTAGTTGCCACTAGGGCAGTCCCTGGTTGGGTTGGCTAATGAAGCTCATTTGTCTGAGTCCTAATAGAGTCCTAATAGTTAGACAGTATGGCAGGCAGGTTTTGCAAGGAGAAGAACTGCAAAAATCTAAGGTATTCATTAAGGAGTTCTCCGGACTTCAATTGCAACTGAATTGAGAAATATTAAATTCTTAATTTCCAAAACAGCCTGCCTTGCTTGCAATTGAGTCGGCAGTTGTTTTTGACAAATGCCCCAAACAAAATACGCAGTGTAAAATATTGTGGGATTCAAACTGCTGAACAGATGTTTTGCAGACTCGTACCTTCGCCAGTTGGTTATGGTTCCTGATCAATTCATGTCTTTCTCCCTTCTCTAACGCTTTTACACAGACAAGAAACTGTAGTCATTTCTTCAGGATGTTAGGAAAGGACAGAGTCAAACGAGCCCTAGAGATGGAAGGTTGAAATATGACCATGGCATGCTAAACTTAAAGGTACCACTGCCATTAATTGAGAATAACCATGAAAACGGTCGCTTTAGATTCTTTGGTCATGTATGAGGAACATCAACTACACCACGAAGGACATACAAGGGGGGAAGAGACACTTTCTTAAGGTCACGAGAACAAAATAAAGATGTAGAGTGCATGCATTGATGGTATCAAAAGAAGCTATGATAGCCTAAGATTTAAATAAGAACTCCTTCAGCTATTGTTTAGCTGCTTTAGCAGACAATGCAATCAGAATAATCCAGACGTGACTTATAGAAGAAGCTATGATAGCCTAAGATTTAAATAAGAACTCCTTCAGCTATTGTTTAGCTGCTTTAGCAGACAATGCAATCAGAATAATCCAGACGTGACTTATAGGTCCTCGAATGACCAAAGATACAAATTTGAACCGAAGTATACATAATCTACTTGAGTAAGGGCATCTCCAGCCTTTGCTCAAATCATGACTCAAACTTAAAAGTGAGCAAACATAGCTCCCAAATGATTCTCCATTCCTTCACTCAAAACTAATGTCAAAATAAGTTTTACTCATGGTTTTACCCAAATCAAGAGAAACATTATTCTTTTTCTCAAAACCTTCAAGGCTGCATTGTGGTTTTCCAAATTACCAGTCTACCAATAATGAAACTTTTATTCAAATTTATGGTTGAATTTGGTTTAGGCAATTGGAGTGCCCCATCAATGAAGCTTTTACACAAATTCTAAATAAATAACCCAAAACTATGGGTAGGGACTGAAGACTGAAGAACGAAGATGATCTACGATACAAAGCATACGTACACAAGTGCATCAAAACGTATTTGCATAGCATACCTTCATATTCCATATGGATGTCTACACACAAGTGTTGAGAGAAGAGGGGAGGGAGCACTTGATAAGCTAAAGGCTTGTAGAGAGCGATAAAAGCTGCGGCGTGAGCGCTCTCTTCGAGCAAGTGCCTCTTCTGAAGAAACTTCACAACGTGCTTAATTGTACCCATCATGATTTTCTCGTCTTTATTTTTTTTTTTGGTAAATTATGATTTTCTTGTCTTGCGACCTGAAAAAAAAACCGAAATCAAGCAGGTCATTAAACAGTTATTATTAGAGCAATTGAGGCAACATACTGCTTAACGTTGATTGAATTGAGAAGCATTTGAGCAATAGCTTGGTTTTACTGAGTCTTGCACGGAGAATTGGTAGGGGAATGAAATTGGGGAACAGGGGTACCTTTTTTCTAAAAGAAGAACATGATTGAGAAAAAGCACTACCACCCCATGTTCAAAATTCGAAGAAAGTTCCAAGTGACTTATGAGATAAAGATTTAGGGCACTCCAATTCGAGCATGTGGTGCTCCTGATTCCTTTAGGAATGTCGATTCATATTTAGTAGTTTGTTTTCTATCCTTTTTACCTGTGGCCATTTGATGACCAGAAGAGAGTCAATTAGAAATTTGGTCTGCTTTAAGTGTGAAAACTTTCAGTGAGCACCATTCTAACTACTAGAGGCTAGGCACAAGCGATTTCAAAAATCGAAGAGGTAGAGATCCTAAACGTTGATCCCCAACGTTCAGCCATTGAAAGAAAAGTCCCAATCTTCCATTGCAGCTTCATTGGGGAACAAAGACAAGGAAAATTTGATGTCACTGTCAAGGTATCACATAACGAAGAAGCAGTTGTTGGGTTGGGCACAGTTTTGGCGGAGGGTGGTGAAGCGACGGTTAAAGCATAAAAGGCGAAAGCTACTAACCAATCCCCAATCTGATCAAAGCTAAGATGTTCTCTTACGCAATGCTTGTAATGTGTTTCCAATAGAGTGTACTAAGTAGTTGATTCAGATAGAGGCAGCTTGATAGCATTCTGTTGTGATCTACAAGAGTACTTACGAGCGGGTATTACCCTACTGTGTGTACATAATACGGTACTGCATCAACATGTTTTCATTAACATATTTGTCTACCTAGAGGATTGACTTGTCGATTGAGCATGCTCTTTATCTCATGGTCAAAATTGACTTCACGGGGTTGCAACCCATGCACATGGACAAACCAAAAAAAAGCTTCTGAAACACAATAAAAGTAACACAAAAGCCTTAAACATAATTTTTTTTTTTTAAAAAAAGCAAAAACAATCACCTCTATAGAGAATCCCCGACATCAACCATTGGACCCAAGATATACACCAGCGCTTAGCCGCTTGCTATCTTCTTCGCAAGAAGGGCCAAAAGCAAAAAAGGGCATAAGGACCAAGATTTTGTGCTCGCTCCTACGTCTGAAAGCCACTTCTCTTACGATATGTCTCTGTTGAACAAGGAAAAAGGGAAAAATAAAGAAAAAATAACTTGTTTCGCAAACGGTCTGCTTCACCCTAATGAAAGTCCTATTGTTCCTCTTTTCACCAAATCAACCATATGTCATTGAATGCATAAAAAAAAAGGTGGCCATAATAAGAGGATTCCTAGGGCCATTTTGCACATGATAATAACATAACAATCAAAATACAAAAACAAAAGAATAGGTTGAGGGAATCTAAGTAGGGTAGCAAATCTCGTGGTCTATAGTTTAACCAAATGCATTTGCTTCTCAACATAAGGTGAAACCAAGCTTCAACTTTACTTATGAAGCCAACAGTTTACACAATATTGGAAGACAACCCAACTAAAGACAAGAAAATATGAAATGGATATATGTCCATAGTCCAAGTTTTGAAATTCAACCCTTTCACAACTCTCAACAAACATGCAAACTTGAATAAGCTGCCTTTAGAAGACTGAAGAAGAACTTCCAGAAGCTGATTGCTACGCCCTACCACCTTTCTCTCCTTGTTTAGCAATGGGTAAATGCAGTACCATCCTGATTAAGCTTACCATTCCTACTTGCCCAACAAAAAGAATGTGTCCAAATGCCCACTAATGTTTGGCAATCTACTCAGTGATTCCTACGGGATAGTGAAATAACTTAAGTACAACAAAAGAGGCGGGGAAAGCGATTCAATGAAGAGCCAAAATCTCATATAATTCTCCCCTATCCCAGAATCACGCTCACCCTGATGTCTCCAATTCTGCATATTCAAATTTAATGCGAGATCCAGATTAAAGAATAATAGCACCGTGGTTTTCCCATTTTGGACGATCTATTCAAGAAAGGATCCATGTTATCCTGCCTTGTTCTGTCCATTTGATTTCCTAAGTAGCAAACACCCCTTCCGAAGACTTTAAAACATTTAGAGAGACCACGCGAGTCAACCACACAGTTACAGATCACATCTGGTTGCAGTAACACTCATTGGCATAGAGTAATCATATTCAAGGAAGGTAGTCCATGTATAATGAATGAAGAAGTGTATTCTCCTATTCGCTATCCGAACCCAAAAAACCTAGCCATGAGAGCAGAAAATCGTATCATGTAAAATCAGGTGATCAGAGAAACCTGAAGCAGGAATGAAGGAATAAGTGTTCCTTTTTCTCAATTATAAGTACAGGCCATGCTGACTAAATGCCGTTCCTCTTATCATGATGAAGTAATGAGAAGTTGCCAAGCAAAAGGATATGTAGAGAGGGTCATTAAAAGGTCACCTTACGTAGCCTTTGTTGTTTCTCTTGTTTCAGTGACTGAACCAGACCTATTAATCTAGCAAGGGTCTCATTGCTAATGCTCCTTGGTAGACCATTTCCGGGATCACCCAAGCTCGAATGAGCTTCTGTATTTGTCTTGTTGATATCAAGTGATGAAATAACAGCTGAAAGTGCGTGGATTGTACTGATATGGTTATTAACTTTCGGCAAACGAAGAGTCTGCAATTGCATGCATAGCAAAACAGTGGAGTAAATAAATTGACCTGAAATTTTGATTGCTCTACTTTAATTATCTAGCAAATCAATATTTACAAGGAACCTTTTCATACTAAAGCTCTTGAAGTTGAGACTTCAGCTCCCCCCAACTTCTTCACTGTCAATTACCACCATTTACTTATAACTCCGCAGAATTAACAAACTGGCCATTCCCTGAAATTTCATATTTCATTATGGACTCATCCCAATTGAAGATTTTTCAGATATCCTCTTTTACAAAATGCAATTTGCATCTGGTATATATATATAGGGAGAGAGAGAAGAACCTGACTGCAACGAAGCCCCTTTGCAACCGGAGGCGACGATGATGCTGATTGTGGTGAGGATGACGATGACGATGATGATGATGATGATGATGATGCAGTGAGTTCTTCGAAAAATTGCAGACATGTTCAATCTCGCAATTCGACACAATTCCGTTCAAAGCCGATTTGATATTGCGATTCTGATTTTGATCGGATTAGGTACATGGTTAAATGGAGGACGACGTCGGTTCTTAAGATTACGTTGAAACCGGTTATTATGGTTTTGATTCAGTGCTAAGCTTATTTTAATAAATATAAATTTATTTAGATCAAGTTCTAATTCATTTGCGATTAATATGAAATTTTTATATGATTTGTATTTTTCTATGCCCTACAATATGAATGTTTTAGATCATTAAAATTTCACCGAGATATACAGAAAATGTACTTAATGTCTCTTAAAGAGTTCTTGAATGGAAAGGGATATGATTCAATGTATCACACTCTATTTTAAGAAATAGAAATTCATTTAGATTAAGTACTATTATGTATTTTATTTATAAGATTTTGGTTCATCATATACGTTATAATAATTTCTACAAGAAGAATGTCTCGGATTATTAAATAATGTCCAACATAGGTAGAAATCGTCCTTGTAGGACCTGAGAGTTCTTAAAATTAAAACGCTGACGTGGAAAATATTTTAGAACTACAACGCTGTCGTTTTGGGTCATGACATAGGTTCAACCCGTGTCATAACATGGAAAATATTTCAGAACTAAAACGCTGTCGTTCTGGGTCATGACACAGGTTCAACCTGTGTCATGACGTGGAAAATATTTCTTTTCTCGTTTTTGGTAATTAGTGGAAAATATTTCAACATATCCATATCTATACTCGCTTCTTCTCCAATTTCCCGATTTCAAAACTTCAAGCCTCGAATCAAACAGGTAGAAGAGGTGGATGAGTTCTTGAAGATCTCTACAGGTACATTTCCGATCTCTTTCCTTTTTCTTCAATTTAATTAAAAATCTGTCCATGTATGGAAAATTTAGTGTGCGCATATGCGTATGCACATGTAAATACAGCTTGCGACACGAAATCAGCTTGACTAAGCTCTGTTGTTTGTGACTGCTTAATTTTGCCACTCGCTGAATTTGATCGGTTTGCAATTTTCGATTTGGTTAATGACAAAGTCAGCTTGAATAAGTTATATCTCAACTTTACATTAAGAAATTAGTGGTGGAAAACAATTGGCCAGAGATTTTGGAGCCATCCCTTCCAAGTGATTTCCAAGTCCAGCCAGAAATTGCAAATTGAGGAAGCGATGGCTCCATTGAGCATGTTTATTGGATTTGAAAGAGAGAAGAAGGTGGCATACTGTAGAAAGTTTCCTATATCAGCAGGGATAGAAGAGCTGAAATTATTTCTCGAGTAGTCCTCATAGTATGCATGTACAGGTGGTATTGGGATTTCACCACGGAGGTGATTGGAATGAAGGTCAAGGACTACATAACCGTGAATATAGTTTTCCCCTTGCAAACCCACAAGGAGATTACAAGAAAGATTCAGAGAATGTGCACATTTACCACCGACATTCCAAATCCAACTGGGTATTAGCCCAGAAATTTGGTTGTCCGAAAGGTCTAATCTTTTGTTCATTAGAGGAGGGAACTTTTGCAGCTTGCAAGAAGCCAATCCTAATCTTTTGTTCGCCTGTCAATTTATTGTGTAAAAGCTCCCGTAAATTTTTTGAGCCTATGGAATGTACTTTCTAGGTGTATGGTGCCACTGAAGGTGTTAAAAAAAGAAAGAGGTCACGGAGACTTTGAAAATCAAATAAGTACGAGGGAATAGGCCCTTGTAATTTGTTACTACTCAAATAAAATGTGTTCAGGTCAAGACCTATAACACTGCAGACAGGTCACAAGTCACACCATTTCATTGACAACAATCTTTGCTTTGAGTCCAATTCACCAACTTCACAGAGGAATTTCAATCAAACTGAAGGCTGTTCTTCAATTGAAGCAACAAAGACTTTTGATCCTCAAGACATTGGCTGTGTACTGGAATGGTGATGTAGCAGAAGATTGTGAGTGTGGTGATTGAGAAAAACCAGGTAAATAGTTCCATTCTCTCTTCTTCTTTTTTAAGTTGTTGTGAAGAAACTGGTGAAATGGTAGATGAATTGCTGGTATGGGGAATGTGGCTTTAAAATATTTCAGTGGAGTGGCCTTCCAGCTTTAGTGTTTGCTTGGACTTGACTTATTGTTTCAGGAACCAATTTAAAAATGTAGGCAAGAATGAAAATATCATATCAAAATTCCCCAATATGGTAGTCTTTTTCGCAGATTGATTTGTAGCTTTCGTCCTCTTCTGTCATTCTTCCTACACGAGTTACTCTATTGAGCTCAACCACTTCAACTTCAAGCAGGTACAATTCCATAGTTACTTAAAGTTATAGAATTCGTTTTCCGACTTCATCAATTGTCTTAGACAAAACCTACAAAAACAAGTCAAATCTTGAGTTGGTTTTCATTGCGCTCAAAGTGTAATAAATATTCTATCCAGTTGCCCAGAATTTACGACCATAGTAGCAGCATCTTCCAATTTGATGACTAATCCACCTCAGAACCTCGCTCCTGTGCTCCCAAGTTCAAATCTCCGCTGAAGCTAGCCCCATTGAGAAAGTAGTGCACTCCCAACTAGGATATAAATTGGAAAAGAAACAAAGATAATCTACCAAGCAAGAGAAAATATGGAGTAAGGATAAGATACTATGATATTATTAACTCAAATTTGCACAACTGCTTCTTATATACCAAAAAAAATGTGCAATGGACAAAAATTACGACTTGACATGTATACTAGAATATCAATATTTCAAGATACATACTCCTATATAATCTACATACACTCGCCTATGTACTCTACCAACCTTATATTCTTTTATATCCTCTCGCTTCCTTGCACCTGCTCCCGCTTCGTCCAGCTAAGCTTACGACTCTTGCATAAATAGGAATGGGTTCCAACCTCGAATTATGGACCAAACCCAATAGTTTAAAATGTAGTTGTTGTGATTTGTTTCTCTGAGGCCCCATATATGTTATATGCATCTGTCATTTTCTTCAAAGACACAGACTATGGAACTCGTCTTGGATCCTCCTTTTTTTTCTTTCCTTTTATAGTTAATTTGGAACAATGACTATTGCTTGTAGAATTTGACTCCTAGTCTTCCGTTGTAGCTATGTTGAAACCGTGTCAAACAAATTGATGGAAACAACTGCACCCCTAATTTTGTTAATGATTCACTTCTTTGTAGTTTTTTTAGATGCTTAAGTGGGTTGAATAAACAAACTATAAAAAATTTTGTGTTCTCACTTTCCATTTCATCTGTTAATTAAAGAGTTCAACTTGTTGCTTAGCTGTGGGATGAATAGTTAGTGTAGTTAGCACCTGAATGTTTTCCAAGTAACAATATAAACGAACTTAACAAGGCTAAATTAGGGGGCGCTAATGTGAATATTTACGCGCCTATCACGGTATCACCTATCTCATGAATTCCGCTACGTCACTTTTTTTCTTTATTGGCAATACTGCCCATAGGGCTTTGATAGAGGGGTATTGTGAACTGTGTTGGATTGATCTGATAATCATACGTACGTGATTTCGATGTGTTTGGCTTCACCAATATAGATGGTCTATAAATACCAAATCTCACTTCTTGTCTACGTATTCGTCGCCAAATGAAATGAAATCATGTGCTACCATTTTAGTATTGTTGTGATTTTTTATATGAATAAGCTACACAAAGAGAGATACAAAATGAACGTAGCGTATCGTTTGGAGCTCATGATTGGCCCATGGTTAGGACCATGGTTCGGATAGGAGCTTTTAACTCCTTTTTTACTGCTTTTAACTCGTTTCAGTCTACTATGTATGAAAGTAATCTGGAAATTTGGTGTGTATGCTCAATCTCCACTGGTTTTCTTCTTTTTTGTTGATTGGAAATTTCTTGTTAGCTATTGGAAGTCAGTGAGAGAAACTACTGAAATCCTCAAAATAACTCTATCGACAGGTTTGTAGTAGCATTGTCTCTATCTTTTCAAATACAAGCATCTTAGCCATCTCTGGTACCCAGCTCTGATACCATGTTACATGGTCTTGGGTAGAACTCAACTCCAAAAGCAATCTTATGAAGTGAGGGTGCTCTCACGCTTATATATTTCATATCACTTTGGTACCCAAGTGTGGGACTTCGCGTCACAGTCTTATCCTGAAAAATAAGCAAACATTTTTCCTCCGAAATTAGTAATTTCCCTATATGATGTTGGTGTTATATTACTCTCTTTGGGAAGTCAAAAGTCAAATATGTGTATGATGTCTTCATGAGGAGTGTGAGAACACTGGAGGAGATGCAATGCCATACCCAATGATGACCATCAAGTCCTTATCTTGTGCAACTATGCGTGGATAAACTTACTACGGGCCTTTACAAACATATTTTTTGTTGAGAAATCAAATATTTCGGAATAAAGGTTCAGTTAGGTATGAGTTGTATGACTGACACAACCTATGATGTCATCTGCATGACTGACACAACCTATGATGTCATCTACAAAACTAGTTTTAATGTTGTCATCTCTACTTCCAACGAGCTAATCTAGCTATTCTGACATACTAACTTTTGCGGATTCCCCCCAAAAAAGTAAAATTGAGGATTATCCAACATGGCAGACTTTACAATTGTCTGACACTGTATAGAGGTAATTGATACGTATCCAGCCCTATTGGGTCCATATCCATATGCAAATCTGTAGCGCATATATATATGGGGGCTTTCTTGGAGTATTTTGCTTCATAGATTTTATTCATCAACCTTTGAGATTCTGATATCATTGGCAGACGGAGTTAGTGATCATTTTGTGATTTTCTTAAATTCGAACTATGCAGAGAGCGAGGAAATGCTGGTCAGGCAAGGTACTGCCTCTCAAAAGCAATAACAGCGGATCCTGAAGATATGAGTCTTAGGTTTAGTCGTGCTTCTCTGTATGTTGAACTTGGGGAGTAGAAAGCAGCAGAATCACACGAGCAGATTTCACGACTCTGTCCAGATAATACTGAAGCACTTAAGACAGCCACAATGGTTGTCACGTCTGTTTTACTTGCCTATTCTATTAACTATTTACTTGATCTGGCGTAACTACCGCAAAATGGGTTAATTATCATTGCCAAGATTGCTTCATTGTGTTTTGTATAGTTACAAATATGAATTGTTTCTATTTTCGTTGCTGCCATATTCCTATGTTGTAACAGTCAATTTACCGGTTTCCTAGAAACTTTAGCTTTTGGGGCAATTGGTAACTTCAACACCATCGGAAATGGCAGTGGCGGTGGTGGTGGTTTTGTTGGCAGTTTCCAGTGCTGGAATGGACACTGGTCCTGGTGCTGGATGTTGTTATGATGATGTTATTATCGACAGGGAGATTAAACTTATGTCTTAAAGAAACATGCTTCCATTGTAAGATTACTCATGGCTTTGGCAGCACTTGTAGGCAAAGTGATATATCCCGTAGACGTAAATCGACAGGGCCTCGTTTAATGAGATTGCTTTTGGCCCCTAAAATCTTTGACAGAAGTTTCACCCAGAGCTTGTTTGTCTAACCTATACCTCCACCAACATTAGATATTGTTTTGGGAAATTGATTAGATAGATGCGGCAATCTGGCGACGGATACATATGACAAGATAACTAGATTTAACAAAAATAATGTCTCTACTACTACTAGTGCAGCAGCAGCAAGATAAAATAAAAATAAACACAGAGAGAGAAAAAAAGAAATAGGTTGTAGGTTAAGTCTCGACATTAAAGAAGCCCGCAATCATATTGATTATGATTGGCAGGGTTACGGAAGAGAATTGCCATGAAAATAATACAAGCAAATTTCACCAATGGTGAGGAAGGTTTGATTAGTAAGCCGGTGAGATATGTTTGCGTTGACAATCGCAGCACCCTCATCCTCCGTTCTTTCACGTACTGATCCATTGCTTCTCCAACTTCATGCATCATCATCCTCGTCACTCTATTGGTTTCACTTTTAAGTAGATGATCAACTGTGTTTACGAATTTGTGTGACAAACATCTGGCAAGAACAATGGCATCTTCTAAAGCTGCTGAGCCACCTTGCCCTAGGAACGGACCCATAGCATGCATGGCATCTCTAGCTACTGTCACTGTTCCTTTTCGAAACTTTTCGAGTAACAAGTCCCATGGGGCACGATATTTCAAGTGTGTGGAAGATAATGACTCAAGCTCACTGCCTTCTATCAGTTGTGCGAATTCAGTTGGGAAACCATCTATTAACTGTAACATTGTCTCTCTAATGAGCTCTGGACGTTGGGAAACCTTTGCGTGATCTGCTCATGAACCATAACAAGCATAGAGAAAACAATTCTAATGCTGGAGTGCCAAAACAATAGATCGACATATAGAAGAAGAAACAAGAAATATTTTACTCTAAACTCCGTTAAGGATAACTTTCACGGTGACACTTCATTAACGTATAATAAAACATACCATAGAGTGGTCGATCTTCTTATTAAGGCCAGTTACAGCATTTCACTTTTTGAGAAAATGAGATGGAATTGGAGCCAACAAGTACCTAAATCCTTTGCTATTAGTTATAGACGACCATAGTCTTTCTCTATATTTGAATTAGACAGTAGACTGAATCCTCCTTACAACAACAACAATAACAGAACTCATCTAGTCCCCAACCATTGGGGGTATGGGCGGGGATGGTTGAAGATAGACCTAACCTTTAGCAATATGCACAAAGTGGCTGCCCTCAGAAAACCACTGAAACAGTGGCCCCCTAAACCTCCAAGAACTGAGGAGCTACTGGGACCATTTGCTACACAACCATGCCCCCAAATCAAAGCCGAAAGGCATCAGGGAGGGCAGGCCTAGAGACCCAAATCAATTTTGTACTCATTACCATGCTAATTTCATTCACGGTCCAGAGCATCTCACTAATGAGTACGGAGACTAAATCCTCCTCCAACAAGCAAAATAAAATTTATTAGATAAGACTTTTTACCTTCACGTATCCGTTGATGCATCACAAACCAATGGACTGACTTATCATCAATTGGAATTCTTCCCATCAAAATGCCATTTCTCCTCACTCGTACCATTTCATGGGGAAAGGCATGACCATTTGAATAATTCGTCAAACCTCTCACTGCACAAACGCAACTTTCTTCTTTTGTAGGCTTTAACCCAAGGAAGTTAGCCACCACTGAATTTACTCCATCGCAACCAATCAATATCTGTTATATCAGCGGTAAAATAGGTTATCAACTGACCAAACTATGTTGCTGAAATGTTTTCAGCTTTGATTGGACATAAAAAGTAGATTAATGTGCCTATACATGTTTTAATACTATGCCTAACAATACTTTTATGAAATAATTGATTATTAATAATGAATCGTTTTCCGGCGCTCTCCATCCTGCACCCGCGCAAGTTAGCTGGGCACCGGCGTTGTGCCAATCAACACCCCTCTAATGCCTAAGTCAGTGTGTTTGTGAAGAATAGAGGAATTGAACTCAAGCGCATTGGGAGCAAGAGTTACATTACTCGATCCTCGTTGTGTGAGAATTATATTTATAGGCATTTTAGGAGGTAAAATCCCATTACGAGTGGCCTGTAGGACCATTGGGTGATGATAAGGTTGGCAGTAGCTTAGCCCAGTGACCGGAGTCTTCTTTTTCCGAAATAAGAGGAGCCCTGATAAGGGTTGACTTATGATTTTTATCTGATGGACATTTAGGCAAGGTGGGAGAGTTTCCGTTTACCTACACAGCTTTCTGGTAACAAGGATTTGGAGATTCGAGTTATCTCGTACGTCAGGAGATGATAGTCTTTGCAGCCTCATATATGGGCGAACAGACCAGATTAGGTTAGAGCAGACTACTTATGTGAGCTGAAAACCCCTCGTCGGTTTGGACTTATCAATTACTATTTCTTTTCCTCAGCGAAATTCGGTATTTTAGTTGCAGTTAGTCACAGTACATGGTTTGTACCACAGGGCAACCTTCAAGTTTCTTGAATGATAAATACAAATGGTCAAGAGGGGAGACGTTATTAGTACCTTGGCCACAATAGAGCTGCCATCATGAAGTTGGAGAATGGGATTAGAATTTGAGCTATCCAGCTTAACAGATACCAATTGACGTCCAAAATATATTGTACCCGGGGGCAATGCATCTGCTAGTGTCCTAATAAGGTCACAGCGCTTCAAGCATCTAGGAGCCTCACCAGTCCTACAATTTTTGCAAGCTCAAGTCATTAAAATTTGACGTGTACGTTATGGAGCGCAATAGACATTTACTTTAGTTTGTGTTAGCCTTTTTTGGAGGGAGGGCAAGAGGATAAATTCACTCACGCACTCACCTAGCCAATTGCTGACTAGGGAGAGGTAAAGTGAACCCTTCACAACACACACAACCCAAACACCCGAAGTGAGAGCAGGCCTCGCTGACGTAGGTCCAAAAGCCTCTCCCATCCTTCAAATTGGTACAACGACAGAGGGCCCAAGGGACCTGAACCAGAGGTCTGGTTCCCACCGTAGGTGGGTTAGACTTGGTGTTTGCGTTTGCTAACTCCCACGCTGACAAGGCATCTAAACTGTTCTGGTAGAACTTTTGGGATGGTCGGCATTACATTTGCGAACTTTATTGACATACCATGCACTTCCTCCCGGCCCCCACACACCAAAGGAAAAAAGTTGCAATGGTGTTTCATTGTTTGAGCCCTTTTCAAGCCATACACATGAAAATAGAAGGAAAAAAAAGAGTGGAAACTTACCCCAGCAGTCCCTCTTTGCTTGAGCCCTTGTCAAGTGACACATCTCGATACCTACATTTGAAATAGAAAGAAACACTTAAGTTGGAGGTGGAACGACATGTGCCAGCTGAGAAAACATACATCACCTGGGCTAACTAAATCACAGGGGGTTTCCCTAATATATATAGGAGTACTTTTGGCGTAATGCTCTATACCAATTCTCAACTACCACATCCTCTAAAATTGTACTCCTGCTCTTAGTAATTGATTAATTCAAGGTAATTTTATGAGGCAAGTGGTTCAATATTGACGAGAAGCTATCATTTGGTTCATATTTGTTAAGTTGATCGATCAATAAGCTTTTGTACCATTTTGCCTAGGTCAAACGACATAAATGAGCAAGAGTGAAGGATAGGTAAAATGAACCCGAGAAGGGAAAGTGTTTGATACATAAAAAAAACATGAAAGGGAACATGAAAAGGCATCCGACGGCCTTTCATGTTGCACTGATCTCAGCCGTCGGATGCCTTTCATGTATTGTACCAGGCCTCACCCGAGAATAGGGACTGCGGTTTGTCTAAGCTTAGAGCCCACACCAAGCTGATCAAGTGCACGCCAACCATTGGGTTGAATACCAATGGCCACTCCAGTGTCTCTTAGAGTCTCAGATCTTTCCAGAACAATGCTTTCCAAGCTCTTCCTGCATTCATATATGGATCCATTCCAAGGTATACAAGAATTACCTTAACTGTATAATTAAGCAAGCAATTGGTGGTGTTTAACTAAGATGGAGTATGACTCTTGGGAGTATTTTAAACTGTTATTAGACATTGTTTGACGGATTGTGTCTCTTGGGAAGGGTCACGATACGAATCAGGCGATATGAATCAAGAAACTTACTCCTACTTCGAATTCAATCGCATTCGGCAGATTTTCTGAGAGAGCTTCTCTACGGGGGCAGTTCATGTAGTATCTTCTTTCTCTTTTGAATTCAAGTTTCTACAGAACTAGAATTCCGTACTTGTACAAATTAGCATAACAGAGAGTTTTCAAAATTAATTTATCGCTGTCGTCATAAGGACATAATTAATTATGAGCCTTGAAGCAGCCAATATATTGAAGAATTCCTAGACGTCTACCAATCCAAATTCTCAAAATACAGTGAAAAGTTTAGGCATACATGTGTTCCTGATTGGAAATTAGAAGAAGGGACAACAAATGCAAATATGTATACAAATGAACTGCAAAGATTTTCATATAATAAGGGGAAAAGTTTAGCACCTATGAAGCGCAAGTGCAGTAGCTAGCCCGCATATACCACCCCCTACTATCACAATATCTTTAACGTCGGCAACATCCATCTGTGTGTGTGTGTGTGTGCGCGCGCGCGCGTGTGTATGTTTACTGTAAAGAAATATCCCAATGCATAACTGCTCAAAGAATTTACTATTCCGCAATAACATGCGTCATTGCTACCGTTGTTATTTTGTTATTTAAATTCTTCTAAATGACAGGGTGTCATTTACACTTCTTATTATTCGTCAAATAAATAAATATATTAAGGAATAAGGAGTCCTGAAAACCACGTCTTACCAACCCTTGATTTCTTATTAGGCCAATAATTGCATTGCCGGCCGGCCATTGCACAGTGATTGCAAGCCAGGGCCAGGGTCTCATTTGCACTTCTTATTCACGTAAGTCTCTCTCTCTCTCTCTCTCTCTCTCTCTCTCTCTCTCTCTCATTACTTTAATGAATTATCTCTTGAATTCGGCTAGAAAGATTTCCTGTATATTATGAATTTCTACAATTTTCTGTGACAAACATCTCGCAAGAACAGCAGCATGTCTTCTAGACCTGCTGAGCCCCCTTGTCCTAGAACATGCATGGCATCTCCAGCAACTGTCACGGTTCCTTTTCGGAACTTTCCAAGTAACAAATCCCATGGGGCACGGTATCTCAAATGTGTCAAAGTTAGCGACTCAAGCTCACCGCCTTCTATCAGTTGTACGAATTCAGTTGGAAACCATCTATTGAATGTAGCGTTGACTCTCCAATAAGCTCTGGACATTAGGAAATCTTTGTGTGATCTGCTCATAAGTAAAAACAAGGATTCAGTAAAACAGTTGTAATGCTGGAATGCTAAAACCATAAATCAACGTATCAAATGAAAATTGTTTTTACTTTAGATTCTATCTGTACCGACTTTCACGATGGCACTTCCATAACGAATAATAAAACATACCATATATGGAGTCGTCTTGTTATTTGGGCCAGTTAATCTAAATTTTAGACATCTTGGTAAACACCGCTAGGTAGAAACACAAAGTTTGTGAGATTGCTCAATGTATTGGATAAACATTTTACCATAACGAGTGAATTGTTGAGCCACAAACCAGTACAAACTTTGTGTACTGAGCCACAAACCAGTTAGTTAGTCAAACCTCTCACCACAGAAAGGCCAAATTCTTTTGTTGGTTTTAACTTAAGGAAGTTAGCCACCACTGAATTTGCTCCATCGCATCCAATGACAATCTGATAAATCAGCGGTAAAAGGAGTTATTAACTACTCAGATTCTATGCATATTCTGTATTATAACGGGATTTAGCAAAATTTCAATGGAGTAAGTTATAGAACACACTTCCTGTATAATAACAACAAATAGGTCAAGAAGGGTACCATTATTTAGGACCTTAGCCACGTTAAAGCTGCCATCATGAAGTTGGGGAATTGGATAAGAATTTGAGGGATCCAATTTAACAGATACGTACTACTTGACGTCCAAGGGAAAGCTGCAATGGTGTTTCGTTGTTAGAGCCCTTTTCAAGCCATACACAAGAAAATAAAGGAAACGAACATTGGAATTACTTATGCCAGCGATGTGTCTTTGTTTGAGCTCTTGTCAAGTGATACTTCTCGATTCCTATATTTGCAATACAAACACATAAAGACAGATGTTGAACATGTGCAAAGAAAGATCAAAGAAAGAAGCTAACTAGAATGAAAATGGCCCCTCCAGTGGCTCTTAAGAGTCTCTGATCTTTCCAGAACCGTGCTTTTTATACCCTTCCTGCATGCATGTTGGGATCATATTCAATTTCTACTCGCAGAGCGCAACAATTGCTTTGTAAACTGCTACTGCAACTATTTATTAACCTAAAGTGTCGAAACATTTTCAAAATGCGTTTTGAATTTGGGAACTTTATTTAGAGTAGTCTTGTTTGTGGAGCCCTACATTTGAAAGATAGGGAAAGTGTTTAATAAAAGCATGTGCAACACTTGCTTAGCGAGGCATAACCGTTCTTTTTTTTTTACGACCTAGATTACAGATTATATACTCTGTTCTTATGTATAAGGCAGTTCATATAGTTTATTCGTTCACTCATTTGAAAGCTTAAGCTTTTAAAGAGAGTAAATTCGTTGTTTATTTCTTCAGCATACATAGACATAATGGTTGGCATGGCTTTTGAATTTTTCTGCGAAGTTAGCCTCAAATTTCACCCATGCCAGCTGTGTGTTATGGAATCAAATTTTCTGTTCCGAAAATTCTTAGTTCCTCTGTTTTGGTTCATTTTCGGCCATTGGATCACATAAAAAAATTTAAAACAAAACACGTAAAATTCAACGACCCAAAACACTCAGAGGCACACTATTTTTCTCCGGAACAGGGGATCTCAGACGGTGTACTGTTATGTACTTATATCTGCTCAGTTTGGAAAGATTAGATTTCTGCATTTGGATTCATAAACTCCCACAGGTTTATTTGGGGATTGGATGACTGAAAAAAGTACGCCAATTCACTCGCATTTCTTCAGGTCTTTCATTTCCTTTCTCTTTTTTTATTGGAAAGATGATGGTTTCATTTCATGCAGAATTTCAAGTCCACTGTTGCTTTGGCAGAAACCTAACTTGTTTATCTGTTTTCTGTTGGCAGGATGAGTGGTCGACCTTGGTGTGTAAAGCAGACGAGTTGGGTTGGCAGAATAATTTTTTTGCATTTTTTTGTCAATGGATTAGAAACCAGTAACTGTTTCGAACTTGGGTTTCTCTTGGGTTGCTGTCATTCTAATCCAATTTCGCCTGCATCGAGTTGTTAAGTATGCTTGAGGATTGTTTATCCAAAGTGGTGGTCTTCCTGGGTCTTGTTACAAAAAACAAACTGTTTGAGCTCGACCCATGTTCAGCTCGTTAAAAGCTTGTTCAAGAGCTATTCAACTTGAATACAATATTTGGGATCGGTGACCATTCAAACCAATCTCTAACACCTACTTTTCCACTCAATATAATTGTACTGATTAAAATGGCCAAGCTATTCGAGCTTGGCTGCTGCTCAGTTCATTAAAGGATCGTTCAAGATTGATTCAACGAATTAACAAATTCATTTTGGACATGTTTTTCTGGGATTCGTAAAGTTGTCAAGTCAAAGTTTGAGCAACCTACTTTCGAAACAAAAAGTTTGTATTCTACTGTTAGGCTCATTTATCAGCTCTAAAAAAGCTTTCATCGGCTCGTTTATCAGCTCTGTTCATGGCTGTTCTATTGATGACTCCGTTCCTGTCCCATGCAACAACCTGAACCTGGGCTTCTGATGGTCAGCAATTATCTCATACATCCCATGTTGAGGCTGGTGAAGAACACTTGTCCTGAGAAATGTGGAAAGGGGGCGAATGTTCCCGGAATTAATTAGGGCACTCTTGTCGGCAAAAAATTGAAATTTTCTAAAAAATTGCAACCCAAAAAAAAAACCTAAGCAAAAAGCTTGGTATTATTTTTCTCCATGCTTGCAATGACTACAATTTCTCTCTGCACACTTCTCTCTACACACCTGACAAGTAAAAATAAAAATTGATCCTGATCAATTTGCTCCTGATAAATGAAGTAATAGCCATATATTGTCTGAGAAAACACATGAAAAATGAGAGAGCTAAAAACCGCCCCGCATCCAGGATCACACCACCTGTTCCGCGTTACCTGATGCCTATAACCAAACAAAAGTAAAACAAAAAACTGAACTAAAGGAGAGAGATTGGTTAAGCATAAAGACATAACATATCAATTGCACTCCATTGCTTAATGTACATTGTAATTCTAAGAGCAGCTCCAACCCATTCTTCATATTTGTTCACCGAAAACGTACTTTGTTGACCTATGTCTTTGAAGACTTAACTTTCTCATTTTTCAAAATTGTAACGCCAACTCACTCTTGAGATTTCGTCCATCTTATAATTTCTTCTCTTTCTCTTTATGTCAAACCGTTGAATAGTGGAGGAAACCACCATTTGAAGAGTGAGGTTCAATCGGAAATTTGATGCTCTGATTCGGTGAGTGGGCTGAAACTTGAAACAATATTTTTTATGTGGCTCTTCAAAGCAATTTTGTTCTAATATAGGGTACCTAAGTACTAGCCTTGTTGCCGTTCAAAAAAAAAAAAATTTACTAGCCTTGTTAGCAATTTCCTTGTAGAGCCAATCCGGCCCCTCCTCCCCAGAGGTTGCGCGGGTGCTCTCGATGTGCCTGAAAAGAGCAAATAATTGGGTATCAATGGAATAAGAGTGACGATATTATTTCAGATTAACAAAGGAAAACCATCAAAAAGAAAATACCGGTGACGCTGTTGGAGAGAGTGGGGGCCAAGAAAGTCGGTAATTTTAGCAGAGCCTCCATTGCATTAGGAAGATCTTGTTTGTTAGCAAACACAAGCAACACTGCATCTCGCAACTCATCCTGGAGGAGGAAGCCCAACTGTCAGTCCTCATAATACTTCCCCTTAATTCTAGTCTCAACTGTATATAAAAAAAATGCTACTCAAGCATCTCATCGAAAGTGTTAAATAAATTGGTGCACACCCAGAAAAGAAGCATATAACGGAGAATCGAAAACACAGTCTCAAATGGTTTTGTATAAGCAACAGCATTGCTATGCGATATCTGTATTTCAATTATGCACTTAGAGCTGTAAGCGTAGGAGAGCAAATTCCGACTGAGAGAAGTTGCACCTTGATCCAAACTCCAAATTTCCTTTAGATATCCATCATTCCAACTAATCATCTGTTCTAATTGATCGTTTGTTCTTTTACAAGTTACAGTCAAATAATTAAACCATACACAGAGCACTTGGATTGTCCGAATTGTCCTTTTAGACATAAACTCCCAGAAGCATCGAAACATACAAGAAATTTCCAAAAATTCTCTAGGGTCAACAAGATTTACTGAAGAAAATACTACGAGAATGAACACATGGCAAGTTACCTCTTTCAACATGCAATGCAGTTCAGCCCTTGCCACAACAACACGGTCTATGTTGATGCTATCGACCACAAAAATGAGACCCTGTGTGTCCTGGAAATGTTGCCTCCACGTTGGGGAAATCTGAACAACAATTTTCCACCCTAAGTATGAAGTATCCCATCTTAATATAAGGTCTTAAAAAGAAGGAAAGGAAACACAATACTCCAGCTATTCTATTACAACAGATTAGCCTTCTCAATACGTGTTAATTGTTTGGGTCATAAACAAATACATGAAGCCCATACCTGATCCTCCCCACCAATGTTCTAAGTAGTGTAGTCCTCAATTTCACCATCAATGGCTGCAGATAGTTACCATCCAAATGTAAAGTTCAACTTCAAGGGGTTTCTACTCCAACAATCGATCTTTAATTTAAATCCTTTTGTGGAGTCTGAAAGGGTTTTTGGAAGGCCTGAGGATTCAGGATTCGGCAATCATGCAGGGGTACGATGAACGTGAATTCGGCGGGTAGTTCTTAGGACTCGTGGTGAGGATATATAGTCATTATTAAGATTGCTTGTAATCGTACATTTGTTTTAGTGCATGACTCTTTCCCGTGGTTTTTACCCGTATTTGGGGTTTTCCGCGTAACTTTGGTGTCTCGTTTTTTGGTTGGTGTTTGCTGTGCGATTAAGGTTATCTGGTAAAGCGAAAGTGTTACTCCTAGCATCACTTTAGAGATTTCAAGAGACGACCCCAGTGCCAAAATCAGCAGGCTCAGAGAACTATTCCATTTGAAGCTACAAATAACAAAAGAAGACAGTGAGACACAACTAGGTGGTCAAAGCAGATTGAAGGATTGAGATAGTACTTGTCACTTTTACTAACTAGTTCTGTAACTATGGGCATGCGAGTGTGAAATCCCGACCTTTTCCTTTAAAAAATAAACTAAAATAAAATTTTGTTCATAAATAATTAATTCTTCCATTTTCTATTTTCAAACTTCTTTTTAATAAAAAAATACAAATATTGTGTAATACATCTATTTTGGAGTTTTTAAAATCGAATAACGTATATTTTGTTTTTATTAATGATGTTGTCCTAATTTCAAAGTGTATTTGTGAGTATAGATTGCCTATCTTTTCAAAGTTCGAGGTTGGGATAAATTCCGAATTTTTCTATTAGATAATTTATCGTGCGAGATATTTTCGGGACTGATTGTGTAATTAGATTATATAAGGTAGTGAGTCTTATACGTGGTTAGTTATATGGGATAAGCAAGAGGTAGGGTTTACTCCATATATCACGTTAAGAGAGAGTCGTGGTTAAATGAGAGAGAGGGGCGGCCATAAGAGAATCCGAGAGATAGAGAGCAAG
>JAXBDA010003275.1:0-35809 GCA_036023075.1 Gaultheria prostrata | reverse complement strand
CGCGGATTGAGCGGATCGAGCGGATCCGATCCGATCCGATCCGATCCGGTCATAACGGATTTGGGTTTTTAGGATCCGCAACCCATCCGTACATACCTCGGATGGATCAACGGATGGTTCGGATTGGCGGATCGGATGATCCGCTGGACAGCCCTAATGCATGTGTCTCCATATCAAACTGTTAATCTATAGAGCTCAATAAGTTTAACAAAAACAGATATGATTAATGTGAGGAAAAAAAATTGAGTGGCGGCGTGGTGGTACCCCATGCCTCTTTTACACCACACATTTGTATGGGGTTAAGACAAAAGGTCCCACACAAATTTTTTGTAAAATAGGGGCCAGGAATATGATGGTACCCTAAAGGCACTAATTTTTTTTAATTTTATAATGTGAGCTTATGAATGGGCGCAAATCACGTCGACTATAGTTCTAACTTGCAAATTTTAAACTAGGTTCATCCCTTGAATGATTCTAATTGTTTAATTTGTATAGAGTAAATCATATGTGTAAAATATTAACACTTAATAGGATTCTTTCCACAAAACATTTTAACTAAAAATTGAACTCAAGACAAAAATCGACAACGGATTGACATAAAAGTCTTTAAAAAGTGTACATTACAATTTTAAGAAAAAAAAATTCGATCTAGTTGTTATTATGTCCAATGAAATTTATTCTTTTGCATGTTCATTGAGAGCGAAGTATTAAAAACCTCAAATCATTCAAGGTGTGGTTTTCTCACAGTGAAGTAGCACTACAATTTCGATCCGAGTTAAAAGAGTATGCACACAAACAACTGGGGCCATGATTGAACACAGCTCAGAATTAAAAGGCAAACCAGAGAAACCCTTCTTCAAACATAGCTTTGCTATTTCTAGTGAGCCAAGTAACAAAATGAGGCAAAACCTCCCTGACCATTCATTGCAATTGCAAAAATATGTTCCGGACAATTGAGGTAATCTGTCACAAAGCAAATGTGGACTTCAAGTCGTACAAGATAAAGGAATTTGCAACCAGTTAGTAAATGGCTTGTCTGTACATCAAGCATATACAGGGACTAAGGTATACAAGGGCCCATATACAAGGATGGACAAAACTTGTGCATTTACCAGGAACAACTGATTGGAGCCCATACTACCTCTATACCTCTAGATCTACAAATGCATAGTGTACATATATCTGTACCTACATTTCTACAACTTCCTTGTCCTTTCGGCTGGATAGTCGATAATGGTTTCGATTTATACAATTCCTCCATCAAAAAGTCCTTTGACAAGGCTCTGTAAAATCTCCCTGGAAGGTCGACTCACTGTTTCTTGCAGTATCCAACATCTGCAATGTATCTCATTGCTTCTTGCAGTATCCAACATCTGCACTGTATCTCATAAGAAGTCACTTTCAAAATTGCAAACAATTTAAGAAGCAAAGTAATTTTGTCCGAACACTTGCTTGTAGATACAATCTCTCACATATCGGCCTAGGACAACACATACGAGAGGCAGAAAAAACCAGAAGTCAGCGGAAATGCATGCCTTTGTGATTCCCGACTCTGAACGAACTCGGATGTGCACGCATAAGCAGCAGTCAGTCATGCAGTACAGTGGAATATCGTATTAACGTCTCAAACTACATGGGGGTTATGTGGTCACCTTGAAATATGAGGGAGGTCACAAGCCTCAAACCACGAGGGGGTAAAATGGACTTCTCCCAAAATGACAAACAGTGGATAAAAAAATGCAATACCTTTTGCCTAGCATGGAATGTAGGGATGACCTGCCAATTGCCAATTGCCAATTTCCAACTGAACAAGCTTTTCCAGCAAACCAATGCCCGCATATCAAGAAGTCACTAATCGAACTCAGACTAACACAATCATCAAATCAATTTGTACTGCTGCCAAAAGTTGAATCATAGGAAATGAAGTCTTTCTTGGGAAATTGGGTGACATAATCATTGAAAAGATTGTGAATGGCTTCCAAAACAGTTGCATAACCAGGGATGCCATCACTATCATCAAAGTCAGAAGAATTAAACTCTAGGTACTTCATCTTAAATCGAGGATCCATCACCATGGCAACAGCCAACACCAAGTACATTTTCTTCCAATACTTTTCAACTTTCTTCAGCATTTTTTTTGCCACCCCTTGAATAAAGATATCTGAACTCGTGGATTTCTGAAGCAATATTGCCCGAACCTCCCGAAGATGATAAAGGTAGATGTTAGCAGCGGGATATTTTGCTTCAAATAGCACTCACACCACCTTATAAAAGCTCTCCACAAGTTCACATAAACTAGGCACTTTATACTTATCCAGCACGAATTCCGATGAATACTCGCACATAGCCTCCAATTCTAAAGCCCCCTTAAGTTTAGAACTTGTGAGATACCACAGTGGTTGCGATTTCCAAGGATACAGTTCGCTTACTATGTCAATAGTCTTGCTTATTGACTTTTATGCACACTGTACCATTTGACTAACCATGTCAGCAGCACAATATACAGGATACATTCGACCATTTAATTTGAGTTCACTATTTCCTTGAATGTGATCTTTAACGAGCTCAAATGTTTCATCTAAAAGATTATCGTTTAGCATAGTGATAGCTCCCACTCTTTTACAGCATTCAGTAACAATTCGTGAGGTAACTCCTTCCAATCATCCCTTCTGAACCTAAGGATCCACTTCTAAATCTTCCAATTACTGTCAATGAAATGTGCTGATCGACACAGATAGTCTTTTATATAATAATAGCGCTTCTCGTACCTCAATATGTCAATTGAAAGGCTCATTTGCCCGTCCAAATTACTCAGAACATGTTAGATTTTGCTTCGACTTCCTCATACGTTTCCAAACAATAACGCCCAACATCAGCAACGCTACCTTGAAATTGCGGATTAAGGGTGTTGAAAAGAGCTCTAAAATGGTATTCATTGGCTGTCTGAGGTGACAGGCCAGCACAACAGAAGAACTTTGCCAAGGCATTACAGGCTTTTTGTTCATCAGATTCAAAAGCATCATTACCATCAATTTGATGATCTGAATTATTATCACCAATATCAGCATCATCTGCACTATCGCTTTCACGACTCCCTACATCAACAAAAAAAACCAACGATTGAAAAAAAATGTCACAAATTTCAGGCCTTAATTCAAATTTAGAGTGAAACAAAAGGTAAAAAGAAACTCAAGCACTCTCCCCACGCCACCAATAGCGTGACAAGGCGCAATGTCACGATTGCAAGCAAAATACTTGTGCAACCAACAAGTTCAAATTAAGGGTTACCAAATCAAATTATCAAAGCACCTCTGCAATTTAGGGAATCACAATCATCCAAAATTTTCGAATTAGGGTTTTTTGAAACCCCAACAGCTCAGTCTAGGGTTTCTGAAACTGAACCCTAATTTTTGTGCAAAACTAACTGAAACGAGGAGAGAGAGAGAGAGACCTTCGTTGTGTATGGTTCGAAGCTCGTCCTCGCAGGAAGTGGAAGCGTCACCTTCGTCGGTGTGGTACGTGATGGTGGTGGTCGTCGCCGGTGGTGGCGGTCTGCGTCGTCTTCTTCTCACACCCCCTCTGTTCTCTCTGTATCCAACGAGGCAACGATAGTGTAGTTTTGGGTTTTTTTTATTTTTATTTTCCACGTCATGACACAGGTTCAACCTATGTCATGCTTCCAACGACGTCGTCTAACCATAGCATTTTAGTTCTATGAACTCTTGGATACTACAATGACGATTTCTATATATATCGATCATTATTTAATGATCTGAGACATTCATCTTGTAGAAATTATTATTCTACAAATGATGTACGACTATCTCCTAAATAAAATACGTTTTAGTAATTAATCTAACCAAATTTTGATTTCTTAAAATGAATTTGGATACATTGAATCATATCTCTTTCCATATCAACAATACGTTTTCTATTCATCTCAGTGATATTTTAATGATCTGAGACATTCATATTGTAAAACACAGAAAAATACAAATCACGTAAAAATTTTATATTAATTAAAAATGAATTATTACTTGATATTAATGAATTATATTTGTTAAAATAGGTTCGGATGTACTAAATCAAAATCATAATAACCGATTTCAAATATAATCTCGCGAGTTTCCCTTATAATCGACGTCGTCACTTATTTGCCATTCCCTAATCCCTTCTCTCTCTCTCTCTCTCTCTCTAGAATCGGAGAAGATGAAGAGCAGTAGCTCAGCACCGATGGCCGCTCTCTGCTTGTTTTTACAGGAAACAATTGCGAGCTAGACTTGAAACCCTAAGGTACGAAATGCGGCTTACTCTTTCTCTTATGCCTCTTGGATTTCATGAATGCTTATGTATATGAATTGATTAGACAATTACGTATATATGTCATATGTGTGTTTAGGTTATGATTTGATGGATCGATATAGGTTTAGATGAATCCAAAACTCCGATTTCATGGATTTTTATCTCCTTTTTAATCTTCTTGCTTCCTAATTCTGGACGTTCTGAGTCGTAATAGCATTATTATAGCCACCAAACCCTGAATTGAGGACCATGATGTGCAAAACTCATATAGTACATGGATTTCGGCATAGTCGTGCACCAAGATTGCAGTGAAAGAGATGAACAAAAAATATAGGGCAAAAGGATCCTGTGCCTAAACTGGAGTACAACTGGTAAAAATACCATACGTCCCTCGAGAACGAAAAGCGAAATCCCAACAACCGTCCTATGCAGCACCATTGGATGAACCTGGGAAATCATCACTGGGAACCAGCACTAGTCTGATGGATCCTCGCTGGTCACCATTGCCTGGACACAGAAACTACAGTCTCAAATGTTCTTGACCTTGTAACGCGAATTTTAATGGTTGCAAGAAGATCCACAGCCCAAAGTATCAGAAATGCTACAAGCATAGTAAATGCTTTTTGCCATGTCTTGGGACTAGCTCCTTGTTCACATCCAAAGCCTTTAAATCTAACTTATACTTTGGCTTCCCATTAAACACTAATATCTGCCAGTGTCTTTCGAACTGGGCCAATGGTTTCGGGCATTCTCATTAATCAAGCCGAACAGATAAACCTCAATCTCCCCCTTTCTAGCAGAAGTGTCACTCATTTAAAACATAAAATTCAACCCTTGATTAAACTGCTTCGCACTCTCATCCCCATACGTCAGCCACTCGATTTCCCCCACCATAGTCATCGTCTCCAGATATCCCGCCTTTTTCAAAGCCCAAACAAGCGTATTGAAATTGGCATCAAACACGTTCATAAACGGTATACCATATACCCATTATCTCCATTACGAATCAGCTTATAGTCTTCCCCTTTGTTCTAAAAAAATGTAAAATTAAAAGGGAAATGGGGGTTTATGTAGTAGGAGAGGAATGGGCAGATGTTGACAGTGAATGGGGAGCATTGGGGTGGAGGACCTGGATGATTTCAATGGTGGTGATATTGGGTTGTAAGTCACTGGCGGACAGGAGGGGGTTGGAATCAAGGGAGAAGTAGAAGGGATGGTGGTTTTGATTTTGGAGGTCAAGTTAGTGTGGTTTAGGGTTTTTTGGACTTTTTTATGTGCGGAGAGGGTGAGGGGGAGGTAAGTGTTATTGTATGTTCGGAGGAAGGGTTCGTAGTCAACGGTGACGCACCTGCAAATGAGGTGTTGACGTGTGTGTGTGTGTGTGTGTGTGTGTGTGTGTGTGTGTGTGTGAGAGAGAGAGAGAGAGAGAGAGAGAACTGTTGATTTCCCGATACTCTTAATAAAGTATCGATGAAATCTCTGATTTTCTCAACTCTTTCGTTCACATGGTTTTTGTTCAATTGTTATTATTTTTATAAAAGCGTAGGAAAACACTTCAGAGAAATGAGTGTGTGGATTGGACAATAGAAAAAATTCGCTTAAACTTGATGATTACTCAATTAGACTGCCCTGTGAAATTAGAAGCAACGACTTAGTGTAAAATGCTTTGCAATATGTTTCCTTCATCATTGTCTTTTGACCGAGTTAGAGAATTGGCTTGAAGCTGTAAAACTATTGTGTTTATATCTGTTTCCATGATTTATTGTATACCTTGGTATGACTCAGATGCTTTTAAGGGGATAAGAGAATAACATGATTCCAAAGAAGCTAACTCCTAAATTCTTTTTTTTTTTTTTTTGGTGAGAGAATGAAGAGTTTATTAGTAAAGGTAAAAGATTTCCATCTTCTGATTGATTAGTGGAGGAAAAAAAATAGTATGCAAGGTTAATAGTTATCTTTCTTATTCAATTCCCTGAAAAAATCTAGATCCAAACAGTCGTAAGAGCTCAAGTTTCTTTCCCAGTTATTCTTCAAGAAATACATTTTTAAGCTGTGGGTCTCACAAGACTTGGATACATATATTTGCTGGTATATAAAGATTTATATGCCTGGAAATTTGCTTCTTTCATTAGTTTTTCTTCCTACTCTTGCTGACAAATATTTTATGCTATAGGGTGTGATTAATCAAGGTTTTTCAGGGCTAAATCAAGTGGAGTAGAGGGGATTTCCATTTGGGTTTGCGGAAATCGAGCCACATAATGGAGGTTCTAGGTTAGGCGTCTATGAAGTCTTTTTGTTCTTTCCCCTGAAGTTGGGTCTATCAAGTCTGGAAGGACAGGAACACAAGTCAAGTATGTGTCTCTGTTTATTTGTTAGACTAGCCTTTGCTCTGATCTCATCACTGTTAATGTTGAGTGTTTGTGGTGGTGGACGAGATACTTGCGTGGAAAATTCTTCTAAGATTTCCGGAAAACTCGTTCTCTTTTTTTTTTTTTTTGGTGATTTATCGAAAACTCAATGTCATTTTCATGCCCCATTGTGTTGTGCTTACAATCCCCAACATTTAAAGAGTACGAACTTTGATTGGAAGCGCCATTGTCGATCTCAGTAATATTGAACTGTGATTGCTCCGTGGGATAGCTTTATGTGGTAGAAGCACCTGATTTATTGTATTTAGATAAATTAAAGCTCATATTTTCTGGCAAATAGCCTTGTTTTTTAATGATTGCTATTGTTTCTGAGAATGACTATTTGTGTTTCTTGTAGAGCTATACTGATCCCTCAAATGGACGCAAGCAAGTTGATTCCTGATAAATCATGGAAGCCACTGGTGGCTGGGAATGCGCACACAACAAAGAGGGGGCGGGGCGGTGTGAGGCCGAAAATAAACGCGAGTTCTGATCTGATGAACAAACATCTCTTCTGCTTTGAACCTGGTAACATTGGCTTGGAGAGTCGCCTCGCAATGCTGTGATTCATGAGTCGATAGCCGATGTTCTCACCTCTTTTATGCCAAGTAAGTAAACCCGCGCTTTGTGTTCGTGTCTTTCTGCGATGGGGGAAAGTGGAACAGAACGATGATAAAATGCAGCAGAGTCCACCTTACTGCAATTTCTTCAGAGCATGTAAGTAGATGACTTGATTGGATTCATGCATAGTCCACTCTATGAAGGTTGCTCTTCAGTACTGCATTACTAGCTAGAGGTTTGCGAGCAAAGCGCACAACCCAATCCCATTGTACCAAGGCCTATTGGAAAAATCTTCAGAGTTTCTCCATAGTATAGCTTGCTGAAGTTTTCCCAATAGAAAACATATTCTTCAAACACACCCAAAAGTTCAGAGTAGTACCATAGTATGTAGACAAACAGTGCAACTTGTGTAAAATCGGAAAAGATACTAAATGAGTTTATTGCGATTTTGATGCTGGTTCTGCTGGTTATCATCAGGGAACAACTTCTTTGCTCTTTTTTTTTTTTTGTTTGCCAATAGAGATGTGTCTATAACTGCAGGAGGGGTACTCTGGAAAATGATTTTGCTTGCTTTTTTTTGTTGCTCTTGATCGTGTAGCTGAGCATGGGATTGCCTTGTGATTGGTACTGGGGGAGACTTCCACTGGATTGGAAGTTCTTCATTAGATCATTTCTTGTAAATTTGTCAATGACATCTGCATTGCTCTGTATGAAGATGAAGACGGTTATGCTATAAACAGAAACTTTTGTTTGTAACGTTAAGAGATTACCTCAAGATACATCCTGAGTACTTTTTCTGTGAAATAAGTGTATTTTAGTAAGTGTATTTGAGAATGACCATCAAACGTTAGATTTTGTGGCAAAGCTTTGACCTTATAAGAATAAAACGACTACATGTCGGTTGAATTTTCCTTTTCAATGCAATGTGATCTTCTAATAAGAATGCTAGAGTATAGGAGAGGTAACTATTTGGAAGTTATTCAACCCTCACTCCTTGCTACGCTTTCATAAAGTTTCTCGCATCACCCATATCTTCGTCTCTCTCTTTTTTGTCTCAAGACGTGAAGTAGCATATTCACATAACATCCAGTCCACCTAGTTAAATCATCATATTTTCCTAACCGGCCTATTTTGAGTGCTGCCCTATTCAGAAAAATGTTGCTTCTCAAACTCCAAGAAATTAAAGACTAAGAACACAAATGCAAAGATCGTGAGCGAAAATGTATGCACAAGAGTCACCTTCAGCAAGCCCTTCCGAAATTATCAGTACTGACTATTTGGACACGAGACACCAATCATAAGCTACTTCTCTGATGTCGGGAAAATTGCACAATAGAATGTGCACTTACTCAGACAGGCAATTGCCGATTATTGAACTAAGCTTCTTCCCAAAGCCTGAAATTGCACTAGTTTGTACAGCCTCATGTAGTTGACACCACTCATGCGATAATCTTAAATGAAATCAAATCAGCTGACTTAATATGAGGAACAATAACTAGGGATAACGATCACTAGAAGCTAAAAGTTCACATACATGGAAAGCTGGTGGTACCTTATTTGCAAGGAAAGACGCAAGCTTTTCATTGGAATTTCATTGCAGCGTGCTGCAGCCACCATTACCTATACCTCATCCCCAAGAATATAATGTTAACCTCCAAAGGAAGACAAATTGTTGCTTCCCTTGACTAGATTTCAAGGCATTACCTTGTGGGCAGGAAGGTTAAGGTCCGTGTTCTCCTTAATAATTTTCCAGACTGGTTTTGCCCTAAATGAAAACCTTAAGGCCTGAAGCAGGAACTACACCCCGCCTATCTCAAGCCAGTCTGCCAGCGGCTTAGAATGAAAGAATTGATGCCTTAACGTAGCCACCTATACATAATGTACAAAACGCGAAAGTTTATAATTCAGAGGTCCTTAACTGCAAAACGTAGGGTCATGATTTAAACTGAAGAATCGATAAATTAAAAGATTGTCGTAATCACTCACTCGGATGACCAAAAAACTACGGACTAGCGAGATCAATTGCATAACAAAACAGGGAACTTGAACTTTCTTCGACAAATCCATACTAGACGAAGCAAAAGTAACAGGTAATAAAATGGTATTGCGTTGCAAGCTACGGACTAACGAACATGTTTAAGTTTCAAATGGCTCCATGAATAATAAATTTCATGAACGTGGGAAGTGGAGTCCCATGTAACCGTATTTTGCCTCCACGATTCGGAATCTATCTACTATTATTATTGCAGAATGGGTTTTCGCGAGGAGAGCCGTGAAAGCGACAAGTGTTCACCCAAAATTTTAGTCTCATTTTTTCCCCCTAATTTCTAATAAAATGTCTATCAGAATGGAATGATCTTGAGCTAATTTTGTTTGTTATGGAAGTAAATTTTAATTGATACACTATCACATGCCAAATTTTTTTTTAAAAAAAGAAAGACTTCTGTACATATTCAAGAAGGCTAAGATTCTATAAAATCGAAACAAAACTTTCCCATTTATGTGACCACACATATTCGTAATCTACGGTTAATTGCTAAACTCGAAAGAATATGTTTAATATTCTAATTTTCTTATACGGATATGTATGGTAAAATATCACATGTATTCAAACCAAAAGCAATTTACATTTCCTTAATCTTTTTTTTAACAGAATTTACATTCCTTAATCACACAGCGATTTACGGGTCAAATAACCCAAAATGGAAAGAAGGTTTAAACACATGCCAAATAAAAAATAAAAAAACAGAAATGGGAAAGTTTTGTTTGGATTTTACCATGCATCTATCAATATTAGAAATGTGAAGTAAAATTACGTATCTTACCAGGCATCCATCTATATTAGTGAGTTTTTAATTAGTCTTCTACATCTACTGAGTTTGCACGTACCATTCTACCACCGACGCCGACGTCGCTGCTTCTGATTCTATTCTTCTTCTCTTTTTTTAATTAGAAATGTGAAGTGTCATCGGTGGCGATATTTTTATACACATTTTTTTGTGTTCCGTTTACAGGATGAATAATGAGAATGTTAATCCTAATATTGTCTGATGCAACTGAAAGCGGCCATTATCTATATGTCACACGGATACTGAAATGTCCAAACAAGCACGCCGGGTCAGATTAGGGGTCCTACGCAACAAATTGCTTATTTGTGAAGATACTAATATCCACAACCCTATTCTTAATTTAATCTACTCTTCTTTCATGTGGTATTTTTAAAGTGTTGATAATGTCAAAGCAAGGGGCATGCATGCTAAAGTTCAGGGTAGGGAGCGTAGAATAATTTGGCATGATTTTAATAGATACTTGATCAAGTAGCTATTGATCAAGTATCTATTGAAGTATCCCATTATCCTATGAGAAATGACTCACCAACATGAAAGCTACCACTCCTGCTTTTTTTTTGGGTAAGTAAAAAAAAGGAAGCGTGAAATTATTGGTTCGTCTCAGCGAGAGGAATCACAAAAGTAAAAAATTAAGGGCCAAACTTTAATTTTTTTAATAAAAACAAAAATAAGCCACTTTTTAAGTTTGACACATAATTTTTTCCCTTTTTCGCGTGATTTCTCTCATTGAGACGAACCAATAATCCACTAAAAATGATGCAAGACTTACAAATGCGGGAAAATTTTGACCAAGGGCAAAAAAATGATATAGCTCAGTTATATTTAACCAAAACACCCCTTAGTCCACTATTAGCTCAATGAACACAACTTTTAATTCCTCTAAAGTCTACTCTTTTTTTAGTGTTAGTAATTAGTATGATAGAGTTCGAATTGGGGAGCGCCTCAGCCGGGGATCAAACCTAAGTTTTCCATGTGAGAGGACCAGGAGATATCAGATGGGCTATAAGCCCTTAGTTAGTCTAAAGTCTACTCTGTTTTCACAACTTTTTCGTCTGTTTGCCGGAGTCCAAATAAGCAAATACTCCTACTTATTTAGTAATGACAATTTGAAATGTAGCAAGAGAGGTTAAAAATAAATAAATAAATAAAAAAGTTCAGCATGCATGAGCTACCATGTAGACTAGAGAGGGAACCTCGGATCCATGAACCTTTGTTTTTGTAAGCAATAGTGGAGTATCATTCTTGCACGATGCAGTACACAACGTGAGATGATAGCTCATGAGAATCTTTTTATATCATCGTACGTAGGCATGTAACGGGCCGGGCTTTTATGTGTTGTATATATGCATGTCAGCTACCAAATTAAGGCCAACCCTTCTTCTTTATCTGTGCATGGAACCGATTGATAAGACTCTGAGCATGATCCAGGCCGGTGGAGTAATTTTCATATACCCCCGCCCTACCTATAAAGTAAAGAGATTTATTCGTAAACATAAAACCAAATAAACGAGCTTGGTGCGATGCACAAACCACGACTGATTTCATCAATCTGGAGTAAAATCACTAGATCTGCACAACTCAACATGTACACGTACTCCATCAATCTGGAGTATTTTTTTTTTTTGTGTTTGTGAAACATCCGAACCATTCAATAAACATAAAATAATTTTTTGATTGGTCTTGTAAAAAATCAGGTCAATCAGATAATTACACTTACTCCATCGAAACCTTTCAAATTTTCAATTTCATAATTTACGACCCTAAGTACCAAATGAATTTTGAAGAAAAGTTTGATGATTGTGTGTTCGTTATCCTTGTAATCTTAATCGTACATATTGTAGGGTATATTAAGAAGATCATTTGTTTAAAAAATTATCTTGAAAGGTTCAATCAATTAGTAATTATAATTCCATTGGAATATTGCATATTTGAAGAGATTTGTAGAGGATTAAAATAAAAAAAAAAAAGTTGTTGAAAGAGATTGATCATTTCTCTATCGTCGTCGGTTTCTTTTCCTTTTCCCACAGGTATCTCTTACAAATCTAATATCAAAAACTTAATTATAAGTTCAATTACTCTTTGATTTAGAGGTTTTGTGACCCACTTTTTTACTGCATTATTTGTAGTCACTCTCCCGGCCTAGCGATTATTTGTAGTCGATGGGCTTGCGTTTCATCTGGGCCTGACTTCTCATCGGCTGGTCTGGCCCACTCGTCCCGGCCCATCCCGATACCCCCACCATCTACATGCCAGCAGAAACCGCAGCAGAAGGACAAACCAAAGTGGAGAGTGGAGACTGTAGAGTCCACTGTAATAGGCGGGAAACAGAAATCACAGCTGCGGAGGAGAGAGAAAGAGAGAGGAGAGAGAAGATGAAGGAGAGAGGAGGAGGAGGAGGGAAGGAGCCGACTGTGGACGAACGCTACAATCAATGGAAGTCACTCGTCCCAGTTCTCTACGACTGGTTGGCCAATCACAACCTCGTTTGGCCCTCTCTCTCTTGCCGGTCCCTTCTCTCTCTTTCTCTCTCTACATTTACATGTATCTATGTGTTTCAGCTTTTAGGGTTTTTGATCCTGTACTGTACTTGGTTTTTGTTTCAAAACCCTCGTCTGCTTGATGAGAAACCCTACCTCCTTCTAGCAAAATGCAGTTTAGTGATTTTGTTTTTGGCTGTGGTTTGTTTTTAATCTCACCATCGTGTTAATTTCTTTGTACGAACAGATGGGGTCCACAGCTAGACCAAGCCACTTACAAGAGTCGCCAGCGGCTCTACCTGTCCGAACAGGCAAGATCATCGCATGTTTACTCGCTGCATTCCTTTACTCACTGGAAAATTAGATGTTGCGTAGCTCGAATATTCTGTAACGTCGATTTTGTATACCTTCTGATATTACGGGAGGAGGAAAATTCTGAAATGTGACAGAAGCTGGGATTTTAGCATGGATAATGTATGGTATTATTGAGTTAGATACTAGCTTGAAGTCAAATGCATCAGAAAGATTGCGTATATTATTATCGAGTTAGATACTAGCTTGAAGTAAAATGCATCTTTTGTGTGCGTTGCACTCGAACAGGGATCAATTGCATGGAATATGATCTTGACATATTCAGATATCCTTGCTTGTTCTTCTTTCGTTATTATTCAAGCTGGTGATGCCACGTCTCGTAATGATGATTTTATGTGGTCAAAATCCTTTATAAAGCACATATGCTTACCTTTTTTTTCCCATTTCGTGAGTTGTCCAAATGAGCATTGGGATTTATGTAATTTGTTAAACCATTGGAATCTTGTCTTTTGTTTTAATCATTTGGGTTCTGCTACTTGAGTATCTTGCTACGTCAAAGGTTTATATTTTCTGGTAACTTTAGCAAACTGATACCCAACGCCCTATGTCGATTCAGGTCTATCCCGCACCGAATGTTCTCAATAACAACAATGTCGCCTATACTTGTCTTGCATAGTTGGGAAATAGGGGAACCTAGTACAGGCGACTCTCTCTATGTAGGGTTTAGAGTGGGCAAGATGTGTGCAAGGCTGCTTTCATGGCTTGAATCGGGCTGCTAGGGATGGTAGCGACAAGACTTAATGCTGGCCGACTTCAACTATTATAACTCATAGTTCAGTAACCCAAGTAGTAAAACTGAAACAGTTTTTGAATTGGAAGTCTGTTAGACAGCTCACTAAGAATAAATCATTTGTTTCATTGTTACCTGTATAAGTGTTTGAATTGATTTTTCTCGTCACTTTCAACTAAATTAGAGAATTAAGGTAATTGGCTACAGTGAAGGAGGGACTTCTGTGCTGGCTATTGATTATCAATTGCTTCTCTTAGCCTTTTTTCACTCAATTTAGTTACTTTGTTTGTGTATCTGTATCATTAACGATTGTCCCTATTGTTTTTATTCTTATTTGTTTTCTTCCACAGACTGATGGCAGTGTCCCAAACACACTTGTCATAGCAAATTGTGAAATTGTTAAGCCTAGGGTTGCTGCCGCAGAACATATATCACAGGTGATTCTATGTTTTTAGCATCACCCCCTCATACTCATCCGTCTGTCATAATTTATTTACTTCCCTTTTGACTTATTGTTATGTTATTTTTTTGGTTGCCTGATCATTTAGTTCAACGAAGAGGCACGGTCTCCCTTTGTGAAGAAGTTCAAAACAATTATACATCCTGGAGAGGTATCTTATATGCTCGGTGTTTATTTGCTTTTCTGCGTATTTTGAGTGTTCCTTGTTGTATATAGTATATTTTGTTTGTCGTTGAGCAGTGAGCTGCCCATGTTTAATTATCCAAAATATTTCCCCATACTTGCTCACTGAAACATGAAATGGTCTGTTAATTATTGAAACTTCCCTTTCTATTAGCTATGGACTTGGAATTCTTATAAGGAATTTCTTCAATGGTATTGCAGGTGAATCGAATCCGGGAACTTCCCCAGAATAGCAAGATAGTGGCAACTCATACTGATAGTCCTGATGTATACAGTGTTTCCTTTGTGTCTTTTTTACTCAGTTTTTTCAAAACCACATTTGGATGTTTTGCTGGTTATGTGTTTTACAAAATTTTGGCGGTGTATTGTTTTTGTTTTTAAGTTCTCGGAATTTTTAACTAGGTACTCATTTGGGACGTTGAGGCTCAACCCAATCGTCATGCTGTGTTGGGAACTCAAGATTCTCGTCCAGACCTGGTGTGTTTTTACAAAAAGAACTATGGTTTATCATCTTCTGTTGCACTTCTTTTCTTTCATTGTTTTCACTTTGGTATTTCTATTTTCTTGTTCATTTGATATCTTTTGATTCACTTCTAAGTTATAATCGCTGCTTAATAAGTTATACTCCGAGCAGTTAAGTCCCCTAGTACATAAATGTGGTTTGAGTTTTCCTAAGGATCCTTCTTTATATACAATGTCTGATAGTTCATTTTTGTGCACGCCATCTCGCAGATACTGACTGGGCATCAGGACAATGCAGAATTCGCTCTAGCCATGTGCCCCACAGAACCTCTTGTGCTATCTGGAGGTTGAAGTTTTTTTTTTTTTAAATTGTTGTTCCATATGGAGTATGGACTTTCACATTACTCTGATGCCATAGGCCCATAACACATGATCAAGCTTTAAACTAATGTTTGAGTCTGTGTGGTAATAATTCTGTTGAAGCCAAGTGGCCTTCTGATGGTAACAGCTAACACATACATTTTCTGTCATCATAGTTTCTCCTGTTGCATGCTAGAGTTTAGCCCCTGGTTGTATTGACGTGTTTTTCCCCCTGCTACGATGGATGATATTATCCCTCTCTCACAGCAACAGCTAACATCTCCTCTTTCTTTCCTTTTAGTTTTATACATTTTTTTTGTGTAATCTCTTCTATTTTTGGTATTGTTGTTGTCTTGGTTTGATAGTTCAATGTCATCCTACTAATTCTGTTACTGATGTGAGATAATGATTTATCGTGGTCATGTATTGTCGTTTTGTTCAAAAGAAAGTGTGGCCTAAAATATGCAAATTGGTGAAAGGAATTACGTATCTTATTCTTACTGCATTGGCCTGCATACTATTGTATTTTCCTCACCCTTAGAGCACTTTCAAACTTTTTTACTAGTTATGTTGCTCGTTTCGTCATTGAAGTTCACTTCAGATGGCCAAAATAGTTACATGTAATCAATGCTATTGAGTGATGACCATTATTGTGTGTGAGTAGCTTCAAAACTTAACAGGCCATTTGCTTGTTTCACACTTATAGAGGATTGTATAGCAGTAGTATCATCCAACTCACAATCCAAGTACCATGTCATTGTAATTTTGTTACCCTCAAATTGTTTTTTCTTTGAAGTGAGAATCGTAGCTTCTTTTTCTGGATTTCACGGGCCCAGTTTGATGGTTTTCTAGATTGTCAATGATGGTGGATAATTACAATGCTTTAATCATGATTTAAACAGAGAGAGAACTTTGTCTTGCTACTTTATAACCCTGAGTTTCACTGATATAAACTGATTCTCTTATTATTATGGGCTTAAACGAAGAGTGTCCTTTATATATTGCTGAACTACTTTTGTAGTTTGTTTATCGTTTTTCTTAAACCATGACAGGGAAAGATAAATTAGTGGTTTTGTGGAGCATTCAGGATCACATCTCCTCTTTAGCAGTAGATCCAGGGTCTGGAAAATCTCCCGGATCTGTTGGTGGCGGCTCAAAAAGTACTTCAAAGGTTGGACCCAGTGATAAACCTGTAGATAGCCCTACTATTGGACCACGGGGTACCTATCAAGGTCATGAGGACACTGTTGAAGATGTGCAGTTTTGCCCTTCAAGGTAGGTGTCATTGCCAAAGTCAAATGCATAGTTTAGACAAGTAATTGTACGTATCCAATTATCAGTAATGTCATTACTCATCGCTTTCTGAAATGTGCTTCACCCTGAAGATTGTGATTAATGGATTCTTTTCATTATTTCATACGAGTTCTTCCACTGTATCCCTTTGGAAATTAGGACTGATGAAGCCATGTCTTGAATCCTAGTGGCAATAACTTCAACATATATTTACTGCTGTGGTCGTTGTTGACTTTGTGCTCTATTTCGTTTGAAGTGCACAGGAGTTCTGCAGTGTTGGTGATGATTCTCGCCTTATACTATGGGATGCAAGAACTGGTTCCAGTCCAGTCCTAAAGGTTTCATTCTGTAACTTGATTCTATCAACTTAACCGCTCTTTGTATTGTTATGCCAGGGGGAAATTTTCTTCTGTGGCGCCCCATGGGTTATGTTACATGGACTCAGGTACGAGTATCAGGTGTGGGCGTCCATGTCCAAGAGTCGGACCTTCCTAGACTTAAATCTTAGGATATGCTGGATATGTGTCCCAAAAGGGGGTACGGGTACGGGGACACGTCCTGAACACCTGCTTGTAGTATATATTGTATGACTAGAGCAGGTTATATGTTGTAAATTAGACTTAGTGATGTATTTAAACAAGAAGACTTAAGAAAAATGTGTTTTTTTCTATTTCATGTCCATGTGAAAGTCTAGAAATATCGCTTTTCTAGCTAATTTGGTATTCTTTTTCTGTAAATATCATACAATTAGAGGATCCTAGTGTCCAAAATGGATACGTGTGTCGGACACAGGACATGGGTACTTCAACCAAAATGAAGGATCCATGTAACATAGACCATGGGTATCTGTTTATCTTTTCCTGTGCAAAGACAGAAGTAGTAGATTGGTTAATTCACAAATATATGGACAAGAATGTATGGCTAAGTCTGTGTCTTTTATTTGGAACTTGCGTTGCTCGACCCCAAGGGTTGTTCTTGGAATTTGGTGGTGTCTTTCTCTCTCTCTCTCTCTCTCTCTCTCTCTCTCTCTCTCTCTCTCTCTCTCTCTCTCTCTTTTCATGCCAAGCAATAGGTTGATATCTAAAAGTAGCATGAAAATTATAGCCAACTAGATCACAACTCAAACTCTCAAAGCTTTAACTCATGCACAACCAGTGAAACAAAGAAGCCCAAAACAGGAGAATGAACCAACTAAAGTGGAGCCCCATAACAGGGAGGAATAACTAAAGGTGAGAATTGAACCCTGACCTCCCGATCGGAAGTATACAAGTTGTCCAACTAAGCTATCCCAGTTGGTTCACTAAATTAAGATGATAAATTTGTGACTACTTGCCTTGTGCAAAACGCATGGTGACTTCTATATAAAAAGGATAGTGACTGACACCTTTCTGTGTTTTATCTTTCACACTCCTCCCTTGTGGAAACATTCTTCTTATGCTAGTGTTCGTTCACAAGTTTGACGTAGATTGCTTGATTAATTTGTATGGCTGCGGGTGCTTTGTTGTGGTCTTCCATTGCCGCTCACTCCTTACATTGATTGATTCCGAGCTGGTCTTGAGCTAAAGGTGCATGCATTTGTCTAGACTTTCATATGAGATGGTGGATGTTTTGAATTAAAAGCCATAGAGTATCTCTATGATTATTTTACCTTATTCAGGCACTCTTCCTCTTTTTTCTATCACATGTTAGCGAATGATATACGCCATTGGTTTCCTTTTTAATGGCTATATATGGTTGGACTTTGATGGTGGTTTTTCTTGCAGGTTGAGAAAGCACACGATGCTGACCTGCATTGTGTTGATTGGAATCCTCATGATGTTAACCTCATCCTGACTGGGTATTAGATTATGCTAACGCCATAAAAATTTATTGTCGATGTCAATTAGTGATGTCTAGACAGGTTTCTGATGGCTAATCTACCATGCTATTTCCTTAGGTCTGCTGATACTTCTGTTCGGATGTTTGATCGCCGAAACCTCACTTCTGGGGGAGTTGGATCACCTGTTCATATATTTGAAGGTCATAAGGCGGCTGTCCTTTGTGTGCAGGTATTTGAAGATTACGCATGCTCGCCTTTCTTGTTCCTTTATTTATTTAACCAGTCCATCTGCAGAAAATAAGTGTTTATTTCCTTTTTGCCTATGCTTAATTGGGAGTTCTGCACTTGTCATCAGTGGTCTCCAGACAAATCATCTGTCTTTGGAAGTTCTGCAGAGGATGGCATTTTGAACATTTGGGATCATGAAAAGGTGTGGAAGACCTTTTACTGCTGCTATTGTTCTCATTGTTATCTTTTATTAGCTTCTCATCTAAAATACAGATTGGAGATGGAAAACTGAAACCACAGTACAGTGACAAAATTGAGAAAATATGACAGTAGAAAAGGAAAAGTGCTTTTGCAATGTCTTATTACGAGATCATGTGGAGTATATTGAACATAATGCAAGATTAAGTGACTTGTAGTCAATGAGAATCCTTGAAGCCAATGAAACATCCAAGAGAAGCATAATGCTAAATTTTGCAAATCGGCTTGTGACTATTTCGCCTCCATTCCTGTTTGAATCTGGTCATGACCTTTTCCTTGTTGCTGTTAGCTCATGAGAGTTTGGTTCCCCTCATTGTTCACACCTTGTTATGTGGTCACTTCATGCTCACACATTGTTAACCACTTGTAGAATGTCTTGATAACTCTCAGCAGGCATCAGTGTTTTTAGTACAATCATAGTTATAAATTTACTTAATCTTACGGTGTTCCAGATTGGTAAAGAAAATGTTGCGGCACCAAATTCTCCACCGGGCTTGTTCTTCCGTCATGCTGGCCACAGGTACAAATCTTTGTTTATTAGAATGTCATTTTATACTCTGCATTGTGCATCTGTCATCAAAATCGGTCTAATATATGGAATCTCTTCATTCATCATACGTGACGTTATTCGGGTAGCCTTTGCTTCTATAATATTTGTACGTCGAATCCATCTGGATATTTTACTGTTGTTCCTAGAATTCGCTACTGTCATCTGAATATTCTTTTTAAATTCACCTAGGGATAAAGTCGTTGATTTCCATTGGAACTCGTGTGACCCATGGACGATTGTTAGCGTGTCTGATGATGGTGAAAGTACTGGTGGTGGTGGTACGCTACAGGTACTAACCTTTTCTCTTCCGTATTTTACACACAAAATGAATGGCTTTAAGCATCATTTTGAATTTCCATTTTAAGGTGGCTCATCACAAATTTTTTTCTTTTTAATCTTAATGTACTTTTTCGGGGTTGGAATTGTGATTAGTGGATTATGGGATAGGATCTAGATTCGTGACTTTTTATGAGATGATTCAGTTTAATGCTTTGCTGGACTAAGTAGTGAGTGTGCTTGTGCAGATATGGCGGATGATCGACTTGATTTACCGGCCAGAAGAGGAGGTCCTTGCCGAGCTGGACAAGTTCAAGTCTCACATACTTAACTGTTCTTGATGTCTCTGAAAATGAACTGATTAGAAACCCTTAGTTAGGTACCTTGATTTCTGAGCTACTGAAAAAATTGTGAATCGAACGATCAAATCCCGAAAATAGTTAGTTCGATGTTGAACATATTTTGTTACCTGCCACAGTTATTATGCATGTGTATTCTTGGTATTTTGGTACAAGTTCAGATTATGGCAGAGGTATGAAATCGTGGAACCTTTTGGTTTTTGGTCTTGTTAATTTTGGTACAAGTTAAGATTATGGCAGAGGGATGAAATCGTTGAAACTTTTGTTTTTTGGTCTTGTTAAGACTTCCTCCATTGATTTCCACCTTTGTAGAGTCCGAGATCAAACGGCTTGGGTGCCGCAGTACAGGGTTGTAGTGTGACTCCGCACTGTAGAATCCCCGGTTCCGGTTAGAGGAGGCTTATTCAGTATGGAAAGTATGCATTGTAGGAAGTGATTATAAGGCAAAAAAAATAAGTCTTCCAATTTTCATTTGAATATCTTGTTACCAAACCATAGTGATGAAATTGCTTGAATTATTTTGTTTGTTTTTTTCGTTCCTATATTCATTTTTTTTTTTTTTTTGGAATTTTTACCCACATTGTTTGTAATCCTTTTGTGTGCCCAAAAACGAAGATACGCATAATAAAGTTTATAGTTAGCCGATGTAATAGATTAGGATCTTCAATAGTACATTAATAGATACCTAAATAGTATAGGTCGTTTAATGGTTGGGGGGTTACTTTTGGTATCAAAATTATAAGAATTCTTGGGTAGAAAGTTCATCAGTATAGGCTTGCTAAGGATGGTTTAAGGGTGCGTTTGGACGGACTTTTTAGGGTCTTTTTTATACTTCTATAAAGGTTATCTTTGAGTAGAAGACAAGTTCACCATGTTCGGTTTGGTTTTCTAGCCTTGGGTTTCTACTTTTTTTTCTGTGGGCAGCCCCTAGTTTCTCTCTCATTCTCATTTCGGGAAATTCTACTCTAGCATATACCTTGTGCGAGATGGATCCGTGAGACCCACTTTGAAGACCCACAAAAATGATCTGTGTCATTTATTAATTTTTTAAATAAGTTTTTGAGTCACTCGTAAAAAACCGCAACATTCGAAAAATTATAAGTGATTAGTCCATCTTCTAATTATTCATTCACAATTTAGAATCCTGAATTTTGTCAGAATTCTGAAAGAAAGTTAGACAATTAGATCAAGTACTTAAAGTTATACGATTGACGTGATTTTTTTTCCGGATGACTTAAAAAATAATTTTAGAACTAAATGACGGTTTGGATCATTTGTGTGAGTTTTTGAAATGAACCCCACGGATCTATCTCGCACAAAATATGTACTAGAATAAAATTCCCTGAAATGAGGATGAGAGAGAAAATGGGGCTGCCATTTGTGGGCCCCACAGGGAAAAAAAATAGAAACCCAAGGCTAGAAAACCAAACCGAACGTGCCCGTTGTTTGGACTAAATTCACACCCAAATTTGGCCTCCTTGTGCTCTAAAAGCAATGCTCATTTATGTCGCAGATGTGTGTCGGGTTCAAGAATTTAGATACACATGGTTAATATCATACTCACCCTATGTGAACAGTATTGTAATTCAACTAAAATTTGGTCCAAAAATAATTTGTGATCCCAAATTTCTCGCTATATTGTCTAAACCCTTTCTTTTTTTTAGTTTTCGTCATAATCACTACACCCTTCCAAATTAGATTCTCTCTCCGTGCATCTTTTAACAATCATTTCGGTTTTTTTTTTTTTTTGTGTGTATTTATTGTTTGTTGTTTTGTCTTTCTTTTTTGTATTTCGGACTGGTAGGGTTTGCTATAAAAATATAATTTTAAAAAAATTTAAATACGAAAACAATATTTTCCATCTATCCTGGGATAATGGAACTGGCTTGTGTGCAGTCTCCAAAGGAGATTGCACATTGAGTTGGCAAAATCTGCGAGTCAACTGACGTTTGATTGTATGTCTAATGGTACGTTATACCAGCAAACTTACTTGTTACATAATTCTTTTTTGGTTCAACAGTGAGAGCATCTGGAGCTTACTGCAAATCAACTCATCTCTTCCCCGGTCTGGTCGCCATCCATGCATTCGGTTAAAAGGCAGATCATCCATGCCAGAACAAGGGAATTGACAAAATATTACTTTCTTGCGACCTGACTTGGTCAATTGTATGAGTAGCAAACACACTAACCAACTAGACTAACCTTTTGGTTTTTTGATGCATAATCGTGCATGTGCATATATATGCAGAAAGATGTTAGATGTGTGAATGGAATTGTATATTTGCCAATGTTTTTGTTATCCTGTATTTTCCCCAAAAATGATCGGAAAGGACTCGCAAATTGTCAATCCTGACAGTGCAGTCCCCTGCGAGCTTCCAATACCGAGGCAGGCGCATGGAGAAAGCTTTGCGGGCTCCAAAACCAGTTTCTTCACACATTGATGTAGTTATAAGCTATAGTCTGCACATGCTAGAACTTTGGCGAGGCCAATGGACCAAGATTAATGATTATCCAATTTCGGCTGCTTTTTTTCGAACGAAACTGATCACTATGTATGGGAGTATTGAAGCTGCAGATTTACAAACAATCTTAATTACTCCCTCTGTCTCATTTTTATAGTCCCATTTGGGGGATTCCAACTTTTTAAGGGGACACAATGATTATATCAAAAAAGTGTTCAATTTTTCATTTTTGCCCTCTCAAAAGGTGATTTGATTGATATAAATAGTAATACTTTTCTTTAAACAAAAAGAATAATAATATAATTTTATCAAGTTCCTATTGCTATTTTAGAAAGCGAACTTTCATTTTGAAATATCCAAAAAAGGAATACTAAACAGTAAAAATGGAAATGGGACAGAGGGAGTACTTCATACCCAACAGAGATTTTTATAATCGTATTGGCCTGCAGAAAGACTTGCGTGCTGTGAAAAAAGAAAAGGAATGAAAAGACTTGCTGGAAAAAGTTGACTTGGAAGCAGTCTTTGGTGTTTACTCCCCTCTCTTTGGAAAACTGAAACATAAAACAAATTCACAGCCTCTCTCTCTCTCTCTCTCTCTCGAATCGAAGAAGATGAAGAGCAGTAGTTCAGCACTGATGGCCGCTCTCTGCTTCTCACTCCTCCTAATCTCATCAGCCGAGTCACTCTCTTACTGCCGTATTCCTCCTCCTCGCGACTTTCAAAGGGTACTCTTCTGAACTCTCTCTAACGCTTTTCTTTCCTTATGTTGTCGATTTCAAGTTTTTTTCATTTTGTGATCATGCCCCCGTATGAGTTGACTTAGGTTTGCTTCCTTCTTCTTAAGGTCTCGAGTTTGATTCTCGTTGTCAAGTGTCAACAACTTTTACTATCACCTCATACCCCACGTAAGCTTGTGAAATGGCTGTAGAAATTAATGCCATATGGAGTAATCCGAGATACTCGTAAGCTATCCCGGCCTCCCGGGCATTACCAAAAAAAGATAATTAAATTTTCTTTGGTGATAAAAATTGGTTTTGAAAAACAATTTTGGTTTGTTTGTGACTTAGATGAAAGTTTAACCATAAAATATATTTAGCTTCATTACTTTATTTATATTTATTGCTCTTTATGCTTATGTTTGGCTTTCATGTATGTCCTTGATTAATTGTATGTTATAGAAGTGATTAAGCATGTCTGTTACACGTTTGGACGACTCGGAGGGGGTTGACAGGGCCTGCCGATCCCTGGGAACAGCAGGCCCCCCGGCTTCACTTGTCCTGTCCAGATACAAGAAAAGAGTAATGGATGCTAGGATGACTCCGAGTTAGAGCATAAATTTCTGCCCAGAGATTCTGTTAAGATTGCTTGGTTTTGATAGTGTGTATTTGGCTTAGCATTTACAGTAAAATGCGTGAACGAATTCAAAATCCTATTTTTGAGGTGGTGTGAACTATGAAGTCACCAAAAGATCACTCCTCAAACTTGTGGTAACCAGAGTCTCCCCAAAAAAATTGTATGCTGGAGAGGGATGCTGCTAAAGATTACTCCTCCTCCCGGTTAAAAGGGAAGTTGACAATCGCCATGTTTTCCTTTTTCTTTGTTGTACCTGTTAATTTTTGTTTCAATTTTTCCTAAGATAGATGCTGCTAAAGATTTATGCTATTGTGGAACTTCTTTTTGGTTTTATTGCTGGTTGATAATAACCGATTCTCCTTCATCTCGTTGTTGGTTTGGTAACAGGGTGATCCCCTTGATGTTAAAGTGAACAAGCTGTCATCTGAGAACGCACGACTTCGATACGATTACTATGATTTGCAATACTGTCGCCCTCTCCAAATAAAGAACGATGCTGAAACTTTGCTTGAAACTTTGGGGGAGTTTCTTCGAGGTGACCACATACAGAATTCCGTGTACACTGTGAGCATCTAATTGTATTCCTAACTTGTTACCAAATGGTCAGAAAGGAAGAACAAAAGAAAGAGCTATGATGTAATCTTTCCTTCAGTGATGATTCCTCATAAATTCTCGTATGTTGCAGTTCAATATGAGGGAGGAGCAGCCGTGCAAAGTACTATGTGGACTTGTGCTTGATGCTGAATCTGCAAATAATTTCAAGGAAAAGATTGATGACGAATATAGAGTGAACTTGTAAGTTGAATTATGCGATCCCTCTTTCATTTTTTTGAATTTGATCCTGGTAATCTACATTTGTTTAAGTAAATATTGGTATTCCCATTTATTGACAAAAATGTGGATATTTTGCAAAGTCCTTGCAGTGCAATTTCGCCTGCAATTATGACTTTTTATCTTTTGTTGTTTGGCAACAGAAATTTTCATGTTCAAACCTGTTTTTTGGATTCATCTTCTGTAAAACACCAGAAATGAATTTGGTTCTCTATGTTTAATACTTATAGTTTAACATAAGAACACTATTCTGGTGGGAATTGGAAAAGATGTGCAAACAATAAGCATTCTTGTTTCTAGACGGTGCTATGCGAAACTGATTCTGAAAACTGCAACCAACCGGGACCTGGATATCGAATAGTTTCTTCTAAGTTCTGAGTAATTTCATCTGAAAATTGTTTTAACAGGATTCTGGAATATCTTCCAGTTGTTGTGAGACGTTCGCGGCCGTGGGATGGCAGTCAGTATTGCAAACAAGGTTTCCCTGTGGGGTTCACAGGACATTATGCAGGGGTGAGCTGCGATGGATAACTGTTGTCGCACTGTGATTGTGTTTATGTAATCGTTAACCTATCGGCTTTTTCAGAGCAAAGAGGAAAAGCATTTCATATATAACCACTTGAGCTTCAGAGTCATGTTTCATAGGGATCCTGCAAATGATTCTGCTCAAATTGTTGGCTTTGAGGTTACTCCATACAGGTTCTGGCTTTCTACTTATGTTTTATTTGTGTTCTGTTTTTGCATTTCACTTTAATGTACGTTTGATGGTTAATTTGGGTATCTAGTCTATATATGGTCACCGGAAAATATAATAACTCTTATGTGAAATTTCTGATGTATAAGGTATAAATGAACTAGAAATAATTATCTGAACGAACTTTATTTATTGCTGATTGAATATATTGAGTTTTTCGGTCTTAGTTTTTTGGATCAAAGTTTTTTTTTTTGCAAGTTTCTATGGATGCCTTTTTTATGATAACTTCATGCAATCTTGTGTTTTAAATCACTTACTTTCTTCACTAGTACCCATGCAGAACCGGGCCAAAACAAGGGCAGACAAAGGCTTTGCTTTAGCCCCCAAATTATTTCATGAAAAATTGGGCGTCCAAATTTGGTATAGTATAGTGATCAAAAAAATTTGGTATAGTATGCTAGGCATGCAAAATTATCCCTGTTAAAAAAAAAAATCCATCAATAAAGAGAGCCTTTTTTTTTTAAAACATTGATCAAGAGAGCTTAAACCCGGTATAAAAAAATGAGAGGTCCTAAATTCGAAAAAAAAGAGCTGAAAAAGGCTCAAACTGGAGAAAAGTACTTGTATCAATACTAGTAACTTCGTGTTTTGAAGTTGATAAATCTCTTTTTGAAGTAAAACAAGGACTTGTATCAAACATGCTTACTTTCTGAGAATTTTCGACTTGTCGTGTGGTAACTTCGCTTTTTGAATTTGATAAATCTCTTTTTGAAGTAAAACAAGGACATGGATCAAACATGCTTACTTTCTGAGGATTTTTTACTTGTGTGTGTTTTTTATCATGGAGCAGTATTAATCATGAGTACAAGGAGTTTCCTCATTTGACCACATGCAACGGGCACACAAACCATACAATTCTAAGAAACGCTATTCCGCAGGAGATTGATGTGCATAAGGAGATAATATTCACATACGATGTTTCTTTCATGGTAACGTAAAAGAGCCCAGATTTCGCTCCTTTGCCTATTTACAGTTTAGTTGGCTTCCGCTTTAGTTTTGTTTTACACTTTTGCTCCACAGATGAGTGACATCAAATGGGAATCGCGCTGCGACCACCTCCCAAAGAATGTTCAGAGCATACCCATCACCCAAACGGCTTTGGTGAATTTCGCGTGGCCCTGATGATCGTCATCTAATAATACATACGTATATAAGAACAGGTTGCCTTTGTGTGGAAAAAATAAGAACAGGTTGCCTTTGTAATCTGATATGGTCCTGTGATGATCATCGCGAACTTTTTATGTGTGCCGCGGGGCAACGTACAAATTAAGGAGACCAAATACTGGCCTGCATCCGTATGAAATCGAAATATTTCTGTTTTATTGTTATTTATCTAAAGTGCTTGGACATTTCTGTTTTATGTTTTCTCATTCTGTTTCTGTTTTCTTTTTTTTTCTGTCTTCCTTTTTATGCAGCAGCCAGTAAAGGAGAAATTTTTGTACCAGTTTTTTTTTTCTGTTTTTTGTGTGCCTACCTACGGAAGAAGAATGAAATGCTGCATCTTTTTTTTTGAGTATTTGTTTTCTCATTTCCCCTCCCGAATGCTTTGGCCTTGTCCTCGATTTCTGTTTTCTCATTTCTCTTTCCGATGCCAAAAAGCCAAGTTTTTGAACAGCAAAAAATTTATTAATTTTTGAAAACAAATTACAAAGATTAAAGGGATCCAAATAACAAAACCTTAACAGCACAAAGCATGAATTCTTCTTATTTTCACCAACAGAGTTATGTGGCTACTTTAGTACCTGCTTCCATGAATTCATGTCTTGAAAGGCAATAGCTGGTGGCGGACGGATCCAAGAATCTAACTTAATGAGAGCAACTTATTAATCATAATCATAGTGAAACTATTTCTTTTCCTAATCAACCGCAATGAGATCATTCTAAGTTAAGACATTCATTACTTATGTGCAAAAATTTAATAAAAAAAAAAGTATCTAAAATTGAGCGCAAAATCTTAGAGACAATTTTTACGTAAATATTTTTTAGCGTATGTTATGTTTTACATTGACGTCAACAAGTTTTTTAAATGATTGAGATGGTGTTATTAATGACTTTCTGCAAAATGGTTAAATATTAAGAGAATCAAAATACAAAAGCTTCGAATAATTTATAATAAACCAATATAATTAACTAGACAGCTGAAGCACATAATTATTTTTACATTTTCAATTTCAAAATATTTATAAGTTTGCATGATAATTTTAGTACTCCTAGAACACTGGCTCATTAACCGTTGTGTTTATTTTTAACTTTAGTAATTAAAAGGGGCCTTTCTAACTTTATTCCCATTGAACGTGAAAACGAGTTTGCAAAACATGCTCGGAAACGTGTTTGCGTTTCACGCTTTTATTCTGGTTTAAGACGGATTAACTGTTAATCATAATCCGCCTTAAAAACGTGTTTACGCATCGCTTTATGGAGGCATGTTTGCAAAACACGTTTTCTCCCTTATATGAGCCGGCTTAAAACATTAGAACATTTTTTTATTTTTCCCAATTTACTTCGTCCTCCTCCTCCTCCTCTGCGACAGCCAAACTCCACCGACACGGACACATGGCCAACTGCTCCGGCCCTCCTCTAGCATCTCCGCTGCCGGTCACCACTCCGGCGGCCGCCCTGTGACTCTTTGTCTCGTTGATTTTTTCTTTCTTAGATGTTTAATAACAAGGCGAACGAGGGAGGAGGCAACACACTTGTAGGATCCTCTGGCCTGGTGAAACATTGGTGTTTGCCGTCTACGTTCTATGATGGAGAGAGAACTAGAAGGAACAAAAAAGGGGAAACGGGTGGGTGATGTGCACAACACGGCCGTCCGATCATGCCCGGATGTGTTTAAGTATTTTGATTTTTAACCGGTAAATATAAATCAAAATTAAATTAAAATTATCGAATGCATCCGGACCGTCCAAAATATGGTCGGACGGCTGGCTGTGTTGTGCACAACACCCATCCCTGGTCCCCAAAAACGGAAAAAATATTTGTTCACCCTCACCAAAAGAGGGTGAACGAAACCTTCCCCTGATTGGTTGAAATGATGTGGGGTCCACCAAAAATAGTGTGGATCCCACCACAAAGTGATGTCATGTTTACCAGAAAGTATATTAATTCCGTGAACCCCACACCATTTCAACCAATCAGGGTAAGGGTTTACAAATTTTTACTCCAAAAAACGTGCTTTCCTAAGCAGTTCTGCGATGGAAGGAACCGGAAGGAATCAACAAGGAAAATCTGATGTTTTGGTTGGGAATTTTTACATCTCCAAAAAACGTGGTAGAAGGCGTGTTTCCTTTCCTAATAACGTCTGTTGAAGGCGTGTTTCCGAATAACGTTTTAAATTATAAAAATATATACAGATTCATCTCTGCCTCCCCTTCTCCCTCTGAAACGCACTCGATTCATCTCTCTAATCATCTCTGTCTCTCGCTCTCGCTCTCTCTCTCTCTCTCTCTCTAGAATCGAAGGAGATGGGGAGGAGCAGTAGCTCAGCACAATTAACATTCTCTCTCTTCTTCTTCTCACTCCTAATCTCGCTCGCGCACTCATTCTACCTCCCCGGTGTCGCTCCTCGGGATTTCCAAAGGGTATTTTTTCGCTAATCTCTTGCTCTAATTGTATATGCCACTTTGATCCCCAATTTATTTTAGTTCTTACTTTGGCTTTCAACTTCACACAGTATTTGGATCTAGGGATTTGAATTTTGATCTCTATGGTGTTTACTTTAGATCTCTTATTTCAATTGGAGCGTGTTTGGATCTAGGGTTTTGGTCCCTAGATTATGGGGGCGTGTTGCATTTTACAGGCAATAACTTTATTTGGTGAGATTGGAATTTTTCTCAAATTCGTATCGTTGGCACTTTGATGATTGTTTCAACCATTGCTCTAGTTTTCCATGACTTGGCATTAGGCATATCTGTGTGTCTGTGGAGGGTATTGTTTCATCAACTAGTGTTTTACTTTTCAGTGTAGAGCTATTAGAGAAGAGAGTAGTGGATGATAGGATGACTATGTGGATCGTGGTACGTAGTCATAGGAGAGAGCATAACAGCTTGGGGAAGATATGATAGTTAAGATATCTTGGTTTCAAAACGTGCATGCCCGTGCTTTGAGAGTAGAGAAAATGGATGCTAAGATGACTACCTGAAAGTTTTTGGAGGTCTTTAATTATGATGTCTCGGTCTCGACAATGGGCATGGTCATGCACACAGTTTAACTTTATTTTTAGGGGAGAGGAGGAACGAATTCAGAATCGCAGACATTGGAGTGGTACGAAGTTCCCAAAAGATCGCTCATCAAACTCGCAGAAAAATGACATGGAAGTGCCCAACCTTGTCCTGCAAAAAAATATGCATCACTAGTTGGAGCTGCAACTCCGGTTGGCTTACCTTCATGTGTCTTTTTTTGGTCCATGACTTAAGTTTTTTCGACATTTTTGTTTTTAAATTTGTTGATTTGGTATACCCAAGTTTTTTGTTGAACTTGTCATTGGGATTAGATTAATGCTTGTGATACCTGGAAGTTGACTTGGGTTATGGTATAACATTTGTTGTCTACAATACCTTTATTTATTTATTGTTTTTCTTGATTTTTTTACCTGTGATATATTTTTGATCTCGGCCAACATGGATGCTGTGCAAAATTCACACTATGGTGGAACTTTCTTTTGGCTGATTGCTTATAAACTGTTTCCATATGTCTCATCGTTCTCATAATAACAGGGCGATCCCCTTCAAGTCAAAGTTAATAAGCTGTCATCTACGAAGACGCAGCTTCCTTATGACTACTATTACTTGAAGTATTGTAAACCTCTCGAAATTACAAACAGTGCTGAAAACTTAGGGGAGGTTCTTCGCGGTGATCGTATAGAAAATTCGATCTACACTGTGAGCATCTAGTTTCATTCCCTCTCCTATTAACTTGATCTTGGAAATAATATCCTTCAATGTTGGTTTTCCTTTCATGACAAGGAATCATAAGTTTTCTAATTATTGCAGTTCAATATGAGGGAGGAGCAGCCTTGCAAAGTTGCGTGTCGAGATAAGAAGCTTGATGCTGAATCTGCAAAGAATTTTAAGGAAAAAATTGATGACGAATATAGAGTTAACATGTGTGTCCCTTTGTTATCTTGAATTGTAAATCCTGGTCATCTACATTTGTTTAGTACTTCTTACCAGTTATATGAATCTCGTCCCGTACCGGTCCGTTCCGGTCGGTATGTACCGCACCAGGCATAAAACGGTACACATACCTTGGTGTTCCGTACCGGCCAATACCGGTCGATACCGGGCGTACCGGCATGTACCAGCCTTGTCTCAGGATCTCGGTCAGTACACAAAAACTATTTTTTATTTTTTTTGATAAAAAGACATGAATGTTAAGGTATTTTAACCAAATTTGGAGTTCATTTTATATTAATCATGTTAATTTGCTAGTAGAACTAGTATTAAGGTGTATCAAAATGGTAAAATTTACTAATTTTATTTCTCCATTTTAAGTTTTGCAATTATACATAAGTATATTAAATATATTTAAATATGTATATTGCGATAAATCTGAAACAGTTCCGAGATACGATCCGGTACTGGTACGTACCGTCCCTGTAGAGAAAATGGTACACAGACTGGTACGAGATTGATAACTATGCTTCTTACAATTACTTTGATAGTCCTACTTTTTTTTTACTGAGCAAAAAAAAAAAAAAAGATAGTCCTACTTTTTGGTAGATTAGGATCTTTTATGAGTCCTTGATGTGGAACTTCGTCTGCGTTTTTTCCTTTCTTTATCTATTTGTGTTGGCAATAGAAACTTTTTTGTAAGCCTTAGATTTTACGTATTTTTCTATGTGACTTTAAACTTGAGATGGGTGTATAGGATTCTGGATAATCTTCCAGTTGCTGTTCGGAGACCAAGGAGGGATGGAACTCAGTCAGCCACTTATGAACATGGTTTCCGTGTGGGGTTCAAAGGAAATTATGCAGGGGTGAGTTTTAAACTTGTGGTAGATCAGCTGTTCTGTTGTGCTTGTATTATTCTGTGACGGATTTGTATTTATATGCTCTTGCAGAGCAAAGAGGAGAAGTATTTTATAAATAACCACTTGAGTTTTAGAGTCATGTATCACAAGGATCTAGAGAGTGATTCTGCTCGAATTGTTGGCTTTGAGATTACTCCAAACAGGTTCTTTCTCCGTACTTCATTTTTGGTCAATTTTTGCTTTTCTTTTCTAGTGTGAGTTTTGGTGATTTCAGTATCCGGCATATATTGTCACTAGACAATGTCCAAATGCGGTTATAGTCTCTACTGATTAAGGTATAAATGATATACTTTAGTTTGCGAGAATATTACCCTCCGTTACCACAAACTCATGAAGCTCTCTGGTACTCACTTCAGAAACTTTAAGTTATTACTAATAAACAAACAATTATTTCAATGAAAACCTTTTTTTCTTCTGAAAAGAAGTAAACTAGGCTTCCTTTTTGTTTTTTCTTTGGATCAATCCTGACTTCCAGTTTGACATCAGTAATTGGACTTGGCCGGCCATGCCCCTTTGATCTAGCAAGTCCTTGTTATTGAAGGATCTTGCCTTGTCAGCAGCTCCTTTTTAAGTTATGGGTACCTGAACCTATTTTATGCTGGTAGAATAGGCTGGAGTGTTTTCTGTTTTGTTTGTTCATGAGTTTCTGCAGATGCCTTTTCTAGTTTTGTCATGCAGTTCAAATTTCCATATTCATTCATTTCTTTGTTCATTGATTTTTTGCATGAGAGAGAAGAATCAAAAGATTCTCTCTCTGTATTTGAGCCTACATGATGCATTTGTATTCATGATAACGTAATGAGCAAGGACTTTAAAAAATCAGGCTTACTTTGGGAGGTTTGTTGTATGTGTTCCTTTACTTCACTCATATGGTATTGCTTGTTTGAGCAGTATTAATCACGAGTACAAGGAATGGGATGATAAGAATCCTCAACTGACAACATGCAACCAGAACACCAAAAATATAATTCAAGGTACCACTATTCCACAGGAAGTTGATACAGATAAGGAGGTCGTGTTTACCTATGATGTTTCTTTCCAGGTAATCTTTCCTTAAGCACCCAGACATGTGCTCCGTTAGTTTTTTCTATAACTTCCACCTGAATTTGTTGACATGTCCCGTCTCCAGGAGAGCGACATTAAGTGGGCATCACGTTGGGACACTTACCTCCTCATGAATGACGATCAGATCCATTGGTTCTCCATTATAAACTCTCTGATGATTGTCCTCTTCCTTTCCGGCATGGTTGCCATGATTATGATGAGAACTCTTTACAGAGATATTGCAAACTACAACCAACTGGAAACACAGGATGAAGCTCAGGAAGAAACAGGATGGAAACTTCTACATGGAGATGTTTTTAGGGCCCCAATTAATTCCGGTTTGCTTTGCGTTTATGTTGGAACTGGGGTGCAGATCTTTGCAATGACACTGGTAACCATGATATTTGCGGTTCTGGGCTTCTTATCCCCTTCCAACCGTGGTGGGCTTATGACTGCTATGGTTCTCTTGTGGGTCTTCATGGGCTTATTTGCTGGTTACTCATCAGCACGTCTGTACAAAATGTTCAAAGGCACTGAGTGGAAGAGAAATACTTTGAAAACTGCTGTTATGTTTCCGGGTATTCTGTTTTCCATTTTCTTTGTGCTGAATTGCCTTATCTGGGGGGAGAAATCTTCTGGCGCGGTACCATTTGGGACCATGTTTGCTCTTATATGCTTATGGTTTGGCATATCAGTACCTTTGGTGTTTGTGGGTAGTTATTTGGGTTTTAAAAAGCCAGCCATTGAAGGACCGGTGAAAACAAATAAAATCCCAAGACAGATACCAGAACAGGCTTGGTATATGAAACCAGTCTTCTCTATACTGATCGGGGGCATTCTTCCTTTTGGGGCTGTTTTCATTGAGCTATTCTTCATCTTGACATCCATATGGCTAAACCAGTTCTACTACATCTTCGGCTTTCTTTTCATAGTGTTTGTGATCCTTATCATCACGTGTGCTGAGATTACCATAGTGCTCTGCTATTTCCAATTGTGCAGCGAAGACTACCACTGGTGGTGGAGGGCTTACTTGACTGCTGGCTCCTCTGCTTTTTACCTTTTCCTTTACTCTGTCTTCTACTTTTTCACCAAACTGGAGATCACAAAGTTTGTTTCTGGTATCCTTTACTTTGGCTACATGTTAATTGGCTCTTATGCCTTCTTTGTCTTGACGGGTACAATTGGATTTTACGCTTGCTTCTGGTTTGTGCGGAAGATATACTCGTCCGTGAAGATAGACTGACACAAAGCTACTGGCAAAGGGCTCTGAGGCAGATTGTGATGGGATTTGGATAAAAATCGAGACTGGAAAGGAAGCAGAAAGAACATCTCCATGTTTCTCGGATAAGGGACATGGACAAGAAAGTTTCCAACCTTCCCAAAGCTGTTTCCTCTGCTGTTGGTAGTGTAGATCTTGTAACATTAGTGATTTTTTTTTTTTTTTTGGTGGTTTACACTGGTTCATTTGTTATTGAATGTGCTTTTAGCAGTTTCGTTGCTGGATGAGTTTCTAAGGATTTTGATATAAAATTTCCTGATATATCCGTCAACACTGTTGCAATCATAAGTTAATGGCATAAGCCATCTTGGAATTTGAATGTTTGTATTGGTTTTACTTTTAGGCTCCGTTTGGTTCAATGTAAAATGTTTTCAGATGTAAAATATTTCTCTTCAAAAAAAGATGTAAAATATTTTACATGTAAAATTGTTTTGGCAAAAATAAATTTCCATTTTTTTGTTTTCTGATGTTTGGTTGGTACTCCAGTTAATAAGTATGCCTCGCTGTAAAAATAAAAATCATGATCGACCAACTTTGCTATGAATGAATTGTTGCACTGATACTGATGAGAAGTGGACGGGGTGCTTGCTTCTTGGGTAGGATGAGAGAGAGAGAGAAATTGGGGAATTTGATCAATTGAGGTGGTGACTGAATGAGATTGGCAAGCTGCTTGCCGCTTGGGTAGGACGGGATCACGAAAGATGCACAGGAAAATGACTTACCGAGAATTCGGGCGTAAGTCATTTTACCTCCACGGACGGAAAAGATTTTACGAAGAAAAATATTTTACATGTAATTTATACAACCAAACACCAGAAAATGAGTAAAATGTTTTGCAGGAAAACATTTTACGGTCAAACAAACAGAGCCTTAGGTTATAGGAATCTGAATATGCATCATGTATATGGAGACGGGTCAGAGAGACACCCGAACATGGATTAGGGTCCGGCACAACTGGCGGGGGTGGGTGGCTGGTTGGTTGATGTAGGAGAAGATCTTAGGGCATCCTTATCAGCCTCACCAAAAAAAACACCAAATTTAACCTCAAAAAATACCTTTTATAAATTAACAAGTCACTTTTCCAAAAATTCACAAAATCAGACTCTCTAATCTAATTTCATCATATTAAATTATTTTTTTCTACTCCTACTCCCCAAAAGTAATAATTAAAAAAGTGAACAATGCGTGAATAGTGTCTTGGTGAATGAACAGTGCCGCACCAAAATTGGTGCGGTACTGTAGCAAAGTTAGAAGTTTAACAAATTTGATGAATGATTTGGTGAGGCTGATTTTAGGGGGTTTTGGGGGCTTGGCTCTCTACATTTGACTCAAAAGCTAAATTGGTTCTCCTGATATTGATGCTTTTAGCGGCTCAATTGGATGCGGGATGAGTTTTTTTTTGGATATAATAGCAAGGGGAGAGATAAAATAGTATGAGACTATGAGTTACTATTTATAGAGGGTGAATCTATATTGATGTGACATTTATAAAAAAAAATGGATAAAATAGTACTTGATTCGGAAGAGTTTGGTAATAAGGGGTTAAAAATAGTACTACTTAGTTTGTTTTGTAGTATTTGAAATGGGGGATAGGAGAAATTAAAGTATTGAATGGATTGGCTCGGATTAGGAAGCAGTCATCCGGGCAGATTAAATATGGATAGGGTTAGGCCTGTCCAGAAATAAGAAGGTCTAGGCCGGATTAGGGGATGGTATATTAAGTCATCCTGGTGTGTTTTATTTGTACCCAAACCGTGGATGATATGTGGGCCCGGGATTAGTCTTTCAGGCCCAAACTCATTCCTCTTCTAATGCCCCATCCAAATGAGCCTGGGGTTCTAATTGTTTTGACATGTTTCTATTAGGGAAAATTTCAAAAAAACCCTTGTTCTTTCACCCCAATGTCCCATAAACACCTATCCTTTCATTTATTTCAATTAGACACCCATCCTTGTCTCCCGTTATTAAATTGGGCACCCGGCCCAATTTTCCGTCCAAAAATGGACGGAAACTGCCCAGCTGGCACTTTTCTCGCTGACATGGGCACAGTAGGCGCTGAGATGGCAATGTAGGGAATGAGGTGGCATGTTCTGGGGAAATAGAAGCAA
>JAXBDA010003274.1:0-35828 GCA_036023075.1 Gaultheria prostrata | reverse complement strand
CGATTAACTCCAAGAAGTTTGTCTATCTTCCAATTCAACAAACTGGATCATTCTTCCGGTGGATTCCAGAAGTATCTCGGAGGACTTGTGGATTCAAGGCGTTCGGCAATCAACCACTTGGTACGGTGTACGTGGATTCGGCAACACGGTCTTTGGTCAGTCGGTGAGGATTCACGATTGTGTTAATTGAGATCATTTTGTAACTGCACAATGTTTACTTTTAGTGGTTTGATTTCCTCCCGTGGTTTTTACCCTTTTTGAGGGGTTTTCCACGTATATCGCGTGTTCATCTTTTATTGTTTTTCAATTCCTTTTAATTTGCTTATTGAGTATTTAATAGCATAAGAAAAAGGAATTTTCAATGGTGACAGCTAAAATTTTTCAGGAGCTTTTGTCCCCCTCCTTTTTGTATGCCAATCCCTTAGGAACCCATTATTTTATAGTTTTGCTCACCGCCACATGGTGTTCCACATTAAAAAGGGTGTAGGGGCATTACGTGACGATCTCTTAAGACCAGAGAATAATTACTCAATTATATCTACTCTATATAATAAGGAACAATGAGGCTATGAACAGTGCCAATTTGGTGTCCAATTTTAACACCGAAATGGACAACTCTGTCCCTGGGGGTACTAAGCGTAATTTACGTAATAAAGCAAGCACCTCGCGTGGGTTTCATTGTCTCTTCCCCGTTTGTTTCTTCTGCTCTGTAACTTCCGCACAAATCTCGAAGAAAACCCAAAACTCAAATTACAAAGAAAGCAGATTAAAGTCTACATAAATGGAGATAGTGTATAACACAGGCGAAATCTATGAAATTGTTCTCTCTTTGTGCCCGTTACTTCAGCAGGTGAGACTTCCATTGCTTTGTCCCCCTTTGAGATCGGTTTTCAGTATTCTAGGTTGTTAAGCGATTTGGTAATCGAGAATTAATCTGATTTGGGATTTGTCTTGCGTGGTTTTCTCTAATCTACATGTCGCCTTTCCACGTAAATCGATCCCTAGAGTTCCAAGCACCTCACGTGCGGCTGCAAGCTGCACAACGGCAGCTTTGAGAAATCTTCAACGTCATTTACCGCACCGGTAATTTCTCAATCAATTGCTTTCTTGCATGGGTTGGATTCTTCTTCGTCATTTAGTGTTGTAACTGGGTTATTGGTATTGGGTTTCCTGGTTAATTCCCTCAGATTTTCCTCTAATCTCAATTCTAATTTAAGGAATTGCTCTAAGGTCCATTATAGCTTTTTGTAACATGTCTAGTCCACCTCATATTTTCATAACACCTCTAATCCACTTTTTTGCATTTTCTAAGGTGTAAGGTCAACTCTCCATTTTTAATAGACAAATATACCTCACATTAAATTTAATACATAATATACCCTCGCCGGAAAAGTCACCGTGCTGGAAAAAAATTTCACCGCCGGGAAAGTCACCGGGAAATGGGACTTCGCCGGAAAAAGTCACCGGCGCATATGACCATATCTAGAATCAAAAGATGTGGTTATCTGGACTCACAAGAATCAAGATGTGGTTATCTGGGCTCAGAACATGTAAACTATATCTTTTTTTAGAAGCCTACTTGGGATCAGATGTGGTTATCTGGACTATATCTTTTTTTTAAAAACCTACCTGGGATCAGATGTAAACTGTTTTTTTGGTTTATTAATTTTGTCTTTATTCAAAAAAAAATTGCATTTGTTAGTTTTGCGTCAAGTATTTATGGTTTATTGGTTCCTCTCGATGAGACGAATCTAAAAAGTATAAAATTATAGTTAAAACTAATTTTTTAATAAAGCCAAAAATACGTGGATTATCGGACTAATTTTGGCTTTATTCAAAAACTAATTAATTTTCACCACAATTTCATACTTTTTAGATTCATCTCGTCGAAACGAACCAATAAACCACAAAAAATCAACGCAAAACTAACAAATGCAAAATTTTTTTGAATAAGGACAAAATGAATAAACCAAAAAACCAATTTTGATTTTTTTGCCAAAGAAAGATGTTAAGGATTTAAATTTCTGGATAATGAGGTGTAACCCCCATTCATCCTTAATCTGGCCGCGAGAGTACAAGTGGGGAGCAGTACTAGAAAGTTCAATCACAATGAACCAACTTTTTTTATGCCAATACTCATTTTGCTACCACTTAATATTCAGTAAAAATCTGTGACAAAGGCTATCAGCCAGGGAATGTAAAAATAGCTATATTATCAATGGCTTCCTTTCGGTTACCCATCTAAAATATTGCTAGCTAGTACCAAAGTCCAAGTGACTGAATTTCTTTCAGAAATTTTGTCGAACACTTCCTCTGCAGCACCAAAATCATCTCTTCCCTTGGCATACCTCTCTATCAATGCATATGCAACACACACATCAGACAAAATCACCTCTTCCCTTAGTTTTACTTTCTGGCTTAGTTCTACTCTTCTTGTAAATATGCAGACTACCTGGATGAGTTCCAATCTGGGTTAGTTGTACTTTAGTGACGTTGCCTAAGCAATGACAATGCTTGTAACAAAAATGCTGCTACTAAGCTTTTAATTTGGATATTGGTTGTCAGTGTCATAGTTCTTTTGCTACATGTGTTTATTGAGTATATGCTATTAGTTCAAGAGTTACTCTATTAAAGCTGTTTTGCCTTCTACTTAAGGTTGTTTGTTGCTGCCTCTGAGTCATTACTGCTACTTTTATTAACCGATCACTGCCTAAGGTTTTCTGATTTGGGTGCTGCCATCAATTATCATTGGTGCCTAAGTATATTGGTGCTGCTGGTTTTAGCTATTTTCCATTTTTTTTTCTTATGGAAAAAGGATTTAGTCTTCTCTTTGGAGTTGCCGATGGTGGAATCATGATCTTATAGCATTCTTATAGCATTCCTATACCATTTTTGTTACCTGCAGTATCATCTTACCTTGGAACTAACTTACTAGACTAAGATCAATGTTATGCTCATATGCTTTTGGGAATCATTTGTCATAATGCGTTCTGTTCTTGCTGCGGAAAAATGCTCAGATTACCTCAATTGATAAGCGACGACAACAGCTTATTAAATGTGCTTTCATTGACAACTTATGCTCATATGATTTGGAGACCAACTCTCAAGATGTTCTCTGTTCTGCAGTCATGCAAATGAGACCAATCTCTTCAGTTTTCATGCAAAAAATTATGAATTCGGCTCTTGTGGCATGATCTGGATAACCTCACATGGCTAGATTATAGAAATTCGTTCTGGCATGATCAGTTTTCAGTTACCTAATGTACTTTATTTGGATTTGCAGCTGATAATAGATTTTGTAAACTTATGTCTACAATATTCTGTTACCTTCAATGATTTTTGCAATTTCTTTATTGATATTATATCAGCAACATATTACACTAATTCATCAAACAAATTTACCCTCGTTGCAATGAGCAAAAAACCATCGTGCGGAGCACGGAGTGCCAACACTAGTATTGTATAAGGGATTATACTTGGTTTCATCTCATTTTCTCAAAATTTGAAATTAATAAAGCCACCTATATTATGGCCAAGTGACAGAAGATTTGGAAACGTATAAGTCGTGGCAAGCTTCACTAAACTTGTAAAAAGTTACTCCATTGTTCAATCATGAGAATCGATATGGATTTTATGATGAAGAAAAAAATAAGTTCTTGGTATTATAGAGATTTTTTATTTTTATTTTTGTTATTCGATATACATCAGTGGGATTAGCGGATGAGTTACTGAGTTAGTCATTATTTTCCAAATGATTTTAGCAACTCAGTTGTTAAAATCAACCATGATTTTAGCAAATGGATTTCTACTGATAGAAAAATTTAATCTAATTAAGGCCAAACTTATGCAATTTTTCAATTTAATCTTCACTGTGAACAGCAGTTTTACGTACCCAAAATTTTTACCCAGAAAATCAATGGAGTAAAAATTCTGGGTCCCACGGTGAATCATCAAGATGTTGCCGCGTATTGAGAGCTATCCGCTTCATATTCCAGACACAAAAAGCTTCGCAAGTTTTACACCAAAATCAAACGGTTCAAAATCATCAGACGTCCTCGATCGATTCATTGCAACGACACGTGTACGGTGACACTAACCTAAGCGCAACATATAACCACGGATGCTGTATCACCGTAGTATTTTACACAATTTCCTTCTGGCGAGCACAAATCGTGTGCTCCGTCCGCACCATATCTATCAACCACTCTCTCCCTCTCTTCACAACAAAACCTTGCCTTTCTCTCTCCTCAGTCGCCGGCCTTCCGCCGCCGGTGAGCATTTCAGTTTCTCGGTTGAAGACGGGGCGGTCGTACGATACGTTACAATACGATACATACTCTCTCTCTCTCTCTCTCTTGAATGGGTTACCTAACTTGCAACGCCGAATCAGCGATCTCAGTCTCCAATCCAAAAACCCATCAACAAAAAACAGACAAGAAACACCACAACCACCATCCACCAATCAAACTCCAACACTTCACCTACACCGACCTCCAAGCCGCCACCAACAACTTCTCCGACCAAAAACTCCTCGGCAAAGGCAGCCACGGTTTCGTCTACAAGGCCCTCCTCCCCAACGGCCGCCTCGTCGCCGTCAAAAAATCCTCCGCCAAACCCGCCTCCGCAACCACCCACTCCGTCAACGAGGCCGATAACGAAATCGAAATCCTATCCAGCTTACACAGCCCTAGACTGGTCAACTTACTCGGATTCACGCCGTTTGACTCGAGTAAAAACCCTAACCAACAACAGCAACGGCTCTTGGTGGTGGAGTTCATGAGCAATGGGACTTTATACGATGCGCTTCATTTGAGTCAAAGGCCGCTTAATTGGGGTAGGAGGATCAGATTTGCGCTGCAAACGGCTAAGGCGATCGATATTCTGCATTCCTGTACGCCTCCTGTGATACATAGGGATATCAAGTCTGCTAATCTTTTGATCGATAAGAATTTCAACGCTCGGTTGGGTGATTTCGGGTTGGCTCTGCGGTGTCACGTCGATAATTTTCGACTCCGATCAACTCCCCCGGCAGGTACTATGGGATATCTTGACCCTTGCTATGTAACTCCTGATAATTTGAGTACTAAAATTGATGTGTTTAGCTTTGGTATACTATTACTGGAGATAATTAGTGGAAGGAAGGCAATTGACGTTGGGCATTCGCCGCCTTCGATTGTGGATTGGGCTATTCCTTTGATTAGGAGAGGGAAGCTTATGAGTATTTACGATCCGAGGATTGAGCCTCCTAAGGACCCTATGGTGAGGAAGCAATTGGCGGTCACAGCGGCAAAGTGCGTGAGGTCTTGTAGAGAGAGGAGGCCGTCGATGAAGGAGGTTGTGGAGTGTCTTGAAAAGTTGAGTAAATTGGTTCCTCTTCATTCATGGAATGGGTTTGGTAATCCTTGCTTGATGGTTGAGACAATCGGGCAGCCAGTTGCATCCGCAAATACCCAGATGAATGCGAGGCCAAAGAGCGTTAAGGAATGCCATTTCGATGGTCTGGATGCTGAGAGTGCTAGGCCACTGAGGAATTCACGGAGAGTGTACTCTGATTTGGGTGTTAGGAATAATTTGATGGATCTCATGTCTGGAACTGATGGCAACTCTGAACATCAAGGTGAGGCTAATGCGGTTGAGCCTAAACTGAAATCTGCGAATGGAGGGTCTAGTTTTAGGCTCGGAAGTGGAAGATTTGTAGGCAGGGGAAGAACTCGGCTTGGTAGTGATGGGGATGGGAGTGTCTTTCGCTTGCGGCGAAATCAATCAGTTGGGGATACTTCATATGTATGTTCTAGAAGAGATGATACGATTTCGCAATCGAGTTTTGTTTCCAATGCAGCTGATTGTCGCTAGTTTATTGTAAAACTCTGTTTCGAGGTTTGTTTGAGGTCTCCTGCTGATCTGCCAACCAAGCGAAGCTCAAGCATGTATAAGCTTCATTTGCTTACAGATCACGCTGATGTGGACTACCTATGGCATTCATTCAATTGATTTCGATGCTCTGATACCATTACAAATTCTATGAATTGCATCAATAAATCGAAAATGCAGAGAAATCAACTTGATTACAGAAGAGAGAAAGAGATGAAATGTCCTGAGTTTGTTATTTTCTCATTACCCTTACAAGAGGATGAGCTCAGCTCTTTATACTAGACTAACCGACTTTCTTCCTAACCGACTTAGATGATTGGCTCTTATTAAGAGCACATGGATTGCCGAGCTGGCAAGTTCATTCCCACTTACTGAATCATCAAAGAAACACAAATCAAATTACAACCAAATGAAATGAACACAGAAATGAACACATTTGAAGACTTCAGTGAACTCCTTTAGTGAGCTGCAGATGCAGATTCCTTGACAGGAGGTACGTTTCGTTTCTGATCATGTAATCAAATCTAGGGTTAGGGCATGGGTACTTCTTTCATGTGTCGAAATCAGAGACTCAAACTTAAATCATTTTCTTGATTGATTGATTTTTTTGGTCTGAATTGGAAGTGAAAATGTTGTATGATATGATGGCTGTTTTTCTTTGAATGATTTTAAGTTTTCATTTTGCAGGCTGGTTTTCTGCTGGAAATTGTTTACTCATTGAACTTTTCGAAATGGTTTGTGCTAGCTTTTCTTATGATGTGCTTCTCTGCGTGCTTGCATTTGTGTGTGTGGGAGAGAGAGAATTGATGCAAATACAACATATAGCCTCTCTTTGAATACACATATATGGGTATTGATGTTCAAAATGTATGAAGATGCACATATAAATTGACTACTGCATGCAGATCACCTTCTCATGGACTTCTTTAAGTGAGTGTATGTTTGCTACTGATTATGGCTGCTATGGAACTCGATGCACAGGAGTCTTACCTTTGATGCATTTGAAGTTTATTTATATTTGCACTCTTAAACTTTAGGAAAGTGGATTCATAGTAACGGTGTATGGTACTAGGGTTGCAGAAGCAACTTCATAATGTGGTGAGAGGAGGATTTTACTTTAAGGGAGTGTCAAAATTAGAGCGTCTTCTATGTTCTTGATGGCGTAGACACTGTAGTAAGGATGCTTCTCCAGAGAACCAATCAGTTGTTGAAGGCCAATACTCAATAGATACTGATACTTGTTAGGTACTTCTTACAAGCATTCGTGTCGCGTAATTAGGCTTCTTTTCTGGCTATATCAATCACGTTATTACTCGTTCGATACTACGAATCCATGCTCACGCTCGGGGGCAGCTCCATGTGTAGTGCACAGTAGTTAAATGAACACCCTAAGTTTTGACTACCATTTTACGTAGCGGCAATGTGTTTACTGCACTAAATATTTGAACACCTAGGCCACCACTTTTGAACACCCTGAACCCACCCCAAACTTGGCACAGTCCACCACAGTTGACTAGTTTTTAATAACAAACAGTGCAGCAGAGTCTCAATTAAATTGAGTGAACAAAATCCAACTACAAAAATCACCTTTCGGTTATCCTGTTTGCCATTCACATGCCCGAGTTACATAAAGAACAGAGCAAGCAGAAACAAAAACATTCCATTTGCACATCCTCCCACCAGTAAGTGAACAACAACAAAAAAATTGAACAAAAAAAAAGGTGAAGGCTTTACCTGTAAACAGTGGGATCTTGGATCAAATTGGGGTCGTAGGTTAAGACCTCATGGGTGGCAGCATCATCTCCTGAATTAGCTCCTCGGGCAGTTGGGGCAGGGCTGAGCGTAACTTGGGTGCGGTTTCTGGGCTGAGTCGAGCTTGGCGTTTAAAGAGCTGGGCAACGTAGACGTTGGTCAGACCTGTCTCTGCCGCTATCTGACCGTATGTCTTGCCGGAATTGTGCTTCACAGCCTTCAATTGGGATTCCATTTTTGGGGTACTGGTTTGAGACTATACTACATTTATGATTGGAGAGAGATGTTAAGAGCATTAACTTCATAAATTTCTATCGATTAGGATAAGGGGTACGTGTTATAAATTTAAGACAAATAATAAAGAAAATGCGTAAAATAAAGTAAATTGTAAGACAATATATATATTTATGAAATTAGCTCTTCCATAACTAATATGGTTCAATCTTTTAGAATTACCTCATGTTTCTGTCTACCTCTTTTCTTATTTCACAGAGTTTTCTCTGGATTTTTTGAATTTTTGAACGAACAAAACTAATAACTGAAAGCCTATTTATACATGAAGCTTTAGGGACCTATGCTTGCAAATAAATAAAGATGAGAGACTGGTGTGTAATTACCAGCCGCCTCAATTATGTCCATACAATTAATTGCCGCCTCAATCTTTCACAATAAATAACACATTGAGATTTAAATAAAAATTTAAAATCAGCCCAATAGGCTATATTTTAAAAAATGTATTGAAATATGAATAAATATATACAAATATGTGAAGATATAGTAAAAAGTGTAAAAAATACATTGAAGCGTGTATTATTTTATCTTTTTATTTGTTTATTGTCAGCCCAGTAGATTGCCAATAAAATAACTCTTTAGTGACCACATTTTGACCAGCAATGCTAGATACCCTAAAGTGAAATCAATTATTCAGATTTACTTGGAGATTTGAACCACCGATTTCATTTTCGAAGTAATTTTTTGGGTACCTAGCATTTTCCCAATTTTGACGCATGTAGGACTCATTCGCAGAATATAGGTCCAAGTTAAACCTCCCACAACGGAAAAGGGTCACATCATTTCAGTGCTTTCAGAGCACGGTCACACGGAGTTTTGAGCTACTTTAACGCTACACATTCTTGCAGAGTAAATATAAATGCATAGTGATAGAATAATAAGGAGCACCATGTAATCGTGATCCAAGATTGTATAATTACGGGGGTTACATCGGTTCACTTGCCCCCAAAATATGAGGTCCTTTCAAGCACACTGTGTTTCCGGAGTATCTGGTCGGCCAACTTGAAGGCAATTATCCATTTGAGTCACTGTTGAGCAACTTTTTTGAACTGACTGTTGAGCAACTTGGAGGAGTGATTTCAGTGCTTCTGGAGTGTACCACATATTATTACGAGATTTGCACATATTTTGTGAAGTTCATATTACTAGAGAAAGGCTATAAAACACCACGTGAAAGTGTTTCAGAGGTTAAAGATTTTCTGTTTCAAATTTTCCCTACGTCTCCATTCCGTTGCAAGGGTTTTGGACCATTGAATTGTTTTTATGTTTAAAAAATTTGTATGTGATCTAACGGCCCAAAATCACTTGTAACGGAGGTAAAGGGCGAATTTGAAAAGAGAATCTCCAACATGTTTCAGGAGAACTTAATCTTTCAATTTCAAAACTTTTACCGGGAGTATACTTGGGCCTTATTTTACTAGCTCAAAAAAGTCAAAAAATTAATTTATTCTTACAACCAAGGTAGTCACTCTCTCACAATACATCATATAAAAAGCCGTGAAAAGCCAAAAAATCAATAAGCTGGCTTAGTGGAACACCCTCTTAATAATTGTTAGTGGAAAAAATCGATAACCACGAACTTGTTTTTTTTAATCTTTACCCCAAACAATTTGCACACATGGTCACAATGGTGGGGGTGCACTGATGGTGAGTGAACTCTGCACCTTTATCTATGTAACACTGGAAAATGGATCCTAGGAGCCTTTTCCCCGCTTCTTTTCGTATGCCAATCCTTCAGGACCAATTATTTCATGATTTGAGCACCGTCACGTGATGCTCGAATATTCTATATGTGGTGAAAAATGGTATTGGGTACCATGCGGCAATGTCCAAGACCATAGAATAATTACTCAATTGTATTTTAAAAAATAAACAGTGCAACGGAAAATCAATTAAATTGAGTGAGCAAAATCCAACCCAAAAAAATCACCTTTCAATTATCCTTTTTGTCATTCAAATGCCCAAGTTACATAAAGAGCAGAGGAAGCAGAAACAAAAACAAATGAACACCAAAATCAGACCACCATCCTCTCTCAATTTCCTATACAATTTCCCTCACATTTTACATTCAAAATTCTCAACACATGAACATACAATCCAACTCTTTCACATTTCCTTTATGTGGCTTCAACCAAATTTCGTTCAAAAAATAAACGATAAATCAATCTTTCGCTTCGACTATACATACAAAATAAACCGGTCATCACCTCCTCTTAGCTAATTGGAATGTCCTCTTCAAGAACTCATTCGCGGCTCTGTCATTCCTATGGCACAACACCCTTAGTATCGTATTCGGATCCGATCGATTCCATCTACCAGTTGTAGGCGGCATAGGCAGTTTTTGGCCTATACCCACCACCCCAATCCCGCTCGCTTCACAAGCCAAAATACTGAAATCCTCCGTAAGTTGTTCCGTGGATTGTCCCATCAACACCACCACCCCTTCCACCGTCTCAGCCTCTCTTTCCACCACGTCCTCAACTATCAACCCTTCACCGCACGTGCAAAACATCTTCTTCAAACTATCAAAATCTTCCTCGATCATCTGGTGATCGGTCCTTGTAAAGACCCGGGAGCTTCCCCCAGCCAGCAGAACCATGAGGAAGGCCTCGAACGAGGCCTTCATAACTTCTTTAATTGCCAGCGGCTGAGACCTGTCAGTGACAATGGCACCCAATAGAGTCAGGTTCTGCTTTAGAGACCGCAAAGCTGGTTTTATGCGCGTGTTCTCAACATCTACGACATACAAGGTGTCGTAGAATACAGAACTCGAGTCTAGAAAGATTAGGCGGTAGGCAGAAACTTCCGAGACATGTTGAGTAGCGGCTTGAATGCCAGAGCAGGCGAGCTCAAAGTAAGAGGAGGAGCTGCCGGTATGCTTACGGTTGTTGTATCGGTGGCGTGTTGAGGGGATGACGCGAGGGGAGAGAGAGAGGGTTTTGTCGAGCGAGTGGAGCTGCGAAAGGAGGTAGTGTAAGGTGTTGAGACGGATGTATAAGCGTTGTGTGCCGCGGCTTGTCGAAGGGCGCGGATGGTGCCCTTCGTTTGATGCACTGAGATGTGCATCGTCTACTATGACGCTGCAAGGGGTAGCCTTTCGCCATAACTTGGAGAACTTAGAGTCACGGTTGCATCGCGTCAGAGGAGGAAGTGTTGGGATGTAACTCTGTTTTGATCCTGAAAAAGATTCAAGAAGAATGAGCATCCAAGATCACAATAGTATTTTTGGCTTGTTACTTTCAGTGGCAGACGCAAAATTTGTACTCAGCAAGGACTCAATCACATGTATTTTTCCATTAATAACAAACATTATAGTCTATGATATAAATATTGCTACTTGCTAGTTCTGAGAAGAAGAGATTGTGTAGATATACATAATCGCAAATAGTTTTATAACCGAAGAAAAAAAATTTGTTCACCCTCACCAAAAGAGGGTGAACAAAACTCTCACCCTGATTGGTTGAAATGGTATGTGATCCATTAAAAATGGTGTGGATCCCACCACAAAGTGATGTCATGCTTACCAAAAAGTGTATTGATTTTGTGGACCTCACACCATTTTAACCAATCAGGGTAAGGGTTTTGTTCACCCTCTTTTACGGGGATTTTAGGGGGATTTTTTCAAGCATATATAGAAACGTATCAATTTTTTTCAGCCCCATCTAACTTTTCGAAATTAACCTGAAAATATAGTATATTTAGTAGGATAATTGTGGGGTGTGCAAGGGCCTGGGACCCATCTTGTACCCCCTCCATCCGCCCCTGCTTGCACTCCTCTCAATTTTCTTCCTATTTTTAGTACACTCTTTGCTTTTTTTTTTTGTAAAATTACTGAAGAGTGATCCCGCAATACAGGTCAAATTCATAATCTCCGCCACTGGACTTGCTGTGTTTGGGTCTTGAATTCGTGAAGGGGTTTTGAGAAAAGAAAAGGGAACGCAAATCCCTCCACGAATTTAAGATCCAAAGCACCGCATAAGGAAATGTTGAGAGACGGTTCTTCTTACCGCATGATGCAACGAAGGTGGTGTACTCGCGGAAGAGATGCTCTAAGCCGTCGGCAAGGTCATGAACTATGTCCTCAGAAATGCCTAACGGAATTTCAAAGAAGGCGTTCACAGTATCTTTGGCATGACTCATTAGCTCCACAGATGATTGTGCATACGGCTCGGTCTTGGATTTGGGGTTCCATGTCTGGTACAAAAACATCGCGAGCACTTAATCATAGTTCTTCGAAATTGTAAAAATTTACCATAAACAAGTCAATGATAGATAAACACTAAGGAGCACGGACACATCCACTGGCCACCCGTATCCATGTCAAACATTGACACGCGCAAAAAGGCCCAAATATATGTCCGTGATTGTTATATATTGTCAATTGGAAATTCCAGAGACAGGAGTGAACATGTTGCCAAAATAAGTGTCCTAATATTTTGTAAAAACTAGTGTTCTAGAAATCGGTGAAGTCGGCCGATTAGTCGGAGGTCCCTGACTTGATCGATACCTGACTAGTCAGCCGCTTAGAGAGAAGTCGGCGATTAATCGGGCAAAAGTCGCTGGTCGGCAGCCGATCGACCTGGGACCGACTAGCGTCTTTTAGAACCTTGGCAAAAACGGTGTGACCATGATCAGTGTCTCATGTCCGTGCTGCTTACGATAAACTTAATTGAGTTCCAGGAGGTTTTTTTTCATGCCAATCAAATTTGGAAAAACTTACTTCAGTTTCTTTTGCTCTCTGGAGACACTCCTTCCCTTTCTTCAACCTCTCCTGCATCCACTGTTTTAACAGGTTGAATATGATTGAATCAACTTCATATGGAACCATCTCTCTAACAATTGCTTTTCCCCCATCTTCACATTCAGCAGAGTCCTCAACCACCATTTGCACCAGCACCTTTTCCAGCTTCCCGGCTCTCTGCAACACCGATACAGTCTCACTCGTGAGCGATGACACACCGGCCAAATATTGCTTCAACAAGGTGCCATAGCAAGCGTGGAGTGTCACGGCTGCAACTCCGGCTGCAATCGGGTGCCATTTCTTGAGTACAGGGGTAAACACTACCCTCTCCTTCATGGCTAATTCTTCGGTCTCGCTAGCAAGATCCTTGAGGGCTTCGGACGCTTCTTCTACTTCAAATGTGATGCCATTGTAATTCCCTTTCTCCAGCAACTTTTGTTCATATACCCAAAATGAACAACAGAGAACATGCATCAAATGAGGCCTGGTACAAAACAGGAATAAAAAGATGAAAATTTACAGGAAACGGCAGTCGATGCTGAGATCCACTCAGTGCACTGTGTCAGCCATCGGCTGCTGTTTCCGGTCTCTTTTCATGTTTTCCTTTCCTGTTACTTACACTTTTCCACATCAAATACATGTATTAAGCTGAAAATTAACTGGTAACTTCAAAAAATGAAAGCCATAAAAACACAAACCTTAGCAAATGCATACTTGATTGAAGACCGGATATATCGATCCACCCGATTTCCAGTTGAGTCTACTGTCACACTACCCACAACCCCTTTCTCTTGATCTGCAGCCAGAAAACCAACAACATCCTCTTCCAATATCTTCACCGCCGAGAAAACCAACGGCAAAAGGGTCTCCATAAAGCCAACATTGCCCCTATGAAACGCCCCGTGATAGCAAAAAAGCCTCCTCTCAGCCCACTTCTTGATTGCCACCAAAACCAACCCTAGCATCTTCTCGTACACGTCATCCCTGTCCCCTCTTTTAGCATCCCCTGCAACCTGACATAGTGGAATTCACGAGAGACTAGTTAGTGTACTAGTCCAAACGAGATATATACTCGAATCCACTAGAGAAAGAGATGAAACTCTGAATTATAATTGATTAAAAAGTTAAATTTGCCAACCTCATTCAACATAGCCAGTGTCGCGCAGAGCAAATCCCCCTCGACTTGCCCGGTGGAAACGAAGTTTTGGAACAGAACCCATGTGAAACAAATGTTGTGTGTCTTCTTGTTGATCCCCAGAGTAGACCAAGTCTTTTTCATAAGCTCCAACAGCTCATCCACTTCGTCTAAAACCAAGGTTTCGTCTTTCGTGTCGAAAATGGACCGGAGGAGGGCGGTGTAGATGTGGACATTGACGGGGAAGCCGTCGGCCCAGTGGCAGGTATCGGTGGGGGAGCCGTCATGGGTGCGCCAGGAGAGGGAAACCACGGCGTTGCAGAGGGAGCGCATGGGTTCGGAGTTTTTGGAGGTGTCTATGGCCTTGGTGGAGGCGGAGAGGAGGATTTCGCGGAGGCGGGTGGCGAATGGATTGGAAGGGTCTAAGGGGGTGGAAGGATGGAGGAGGAGGCCGTATTCGAGGAGCTTGAGCTGGCGTTTCTGCCACAGGTGGTATTCGTGGGGGTCGGTGAATTCGGAGGGTTTTAGGTGGCGGAGGAGCTCTAGTGGGAGGATTATGGTCTCGGCTCGCCGCCCCATCTGGTGGTTGTGGCGGTGGTGGAAAATGGATACAGTTGGTTAGGACAAGAAATGAAATGCAAAACAGAGTACAGTATCATCGTTTATGAACGTATGGACTAATTCTGAAAGATCAATTGCACCGTCTATTAACGAGGCACAATCATCCAATCATGCATACATGATACATTCCCGGCGTATATGAAGATTGTAAACATATATAAAAATATAATTGTGTTTTCATGATTTTTCACGAGCCAAAAAATGTCAATGTTACATCATTTCCGTCACGAAATTATCAATTTTGTTAAAATAATTATCAGAAATAATGAAACTAAACCAGAGTACGGTTGGTTAGGACAAGAAAATGAAATGCAAAACAGAGTACAGTATCATCTTTACGCACGTATGACTAATTTTAAAAAATCAATTTTACCATCAATTAACGGAGACTCAATCATCCAATCATGCATATAGATAAAAATATAATTGCGTTACCTTTCATGATTTTTACTTTCGCTATCGCTCACACACGCTCATGTGCATTCGACTTATGAGTGACTATATGCAGTAGTAACTAGCGTTGTAATCATTCGATACACAACTGCCAAAAGAAATACCAATATAATTTTTTTTTTTTTTCATCGAACGAGCACAACGCTATGCAATTAGAAACAGATGTATTACGTACTTGGCCAACAAGGGTTCTCATGAGGGTCTTCCTCAGCCGGTTATCACTCTGCTCCGTCACCCTCATCTGCTGCCTCATGATCTCCGCCGACGTCATCGGTCTCCTCATCCTCCCCGCCCCCGGCACGGTACTAAACGCCGCCCCTGGACTCCCCCCTCCGCCATGGTGGTGCGCGGGTGATGACGGAGACGACGGCGCCGCCGCCACCCCAACCGAGCTCGTCCGCCTCGACTGCGACCGTCTCAGCATCTTCAGCCCCAACGCCCTCTTCACCCTGCTCGTCACCGCCATCCCCACCCCCTTCTCCTTCACCGGCGACCCCATCCCGCCGCCGTCTACCACGCCGACGTCCCCGCCGGCGGGATAGAAATTCAGCGCGTTTCGGCCGCCAAACCCGGGTGAGGACCGGCATGCCGTGAAGAATATCTCGTAGGCGATTTCGCGGAAGTCGTCGTTGTCGATGCCGTCGAGTGTCCCGAAGGGACAGGGAAGGTCGGTGGCTTCGGCCGGGGAGGAGGAGGCGGCGGCGGCGTCATTGTAGTTGGAAGGAATGGTGGGTGCGGAGTCACGGCGGGTGTGTTGGGCCATGATGGGTTAAGGTGGTGGTGGTGGTGGTGGTCAGATATCCGGCGGAGGAGAGGGGAGAGAGAAGGAGAGCATTTGTTGTTTTCTCTCAGGGAGGGAAATAAGGAGAGATGGAGAGAGGAAATAGGAAAATGGGGGTAATGTCAGTTGTTTGGGAAAGACAGCAAGTGTGTGTGACTGTGAGAGAGAGAGAGAGAGAGAGAGAGAAATGAGTTGTATTTGGTTGGTTTGTTTTGTTGGGAGAAGAAATGGAAAAAGAAACGGGTTGTGGGAAATCAAAAGTCTTCCGAGAATTTAGGAGGAACTAGTATTTGTAAGAGCAATGCAACACGCGACCGTATCATATTTAATTTTTTTATTTCAATGAAAATATATATTGTTAACCAATATTTCAATGGAAATATTGCATGTTTAATTTCATTGAAACACACATTGAAATACTACGTGTTTAAAATGAACTACTATTATTTTTGAATATTAAAATCAATTCGCTTAATCAGTGATCATGTTTGTCATATTTATATATTTTTGCTCGTACACTTGGTAAATACACTAAATTTTTCAATTTCCTCCATTGCTGATTTTTGTCGCATCTTCATTGTGTTGCATGTCTCTTCTAATGTCGGCCTCTCATAACAACAGACTCGCATTTTAGTCCTTTTCAAAAATCATGGTGAGGCAGTGTCCAGTTTCAGAACCTAATAGCTTCCGTGGGCTTTGACTTTGAAGCGGTAATTGGGGCTGACATCTATTGTGGCAATACTCATTTAGCTACACCATGAAGGGCAAGCCTAGTAATCTTTCATTGTTTTATTGCGTTATTTATGTTAGTTACCACGTTCAATCTTTTCCTATTTATGTGCCCAATTTTTATCATATTTATCATACGCCGTATCATATTTGTCGTAATCCTTTTGTCCATTGATTGTGAAATATTTTAGTTGGCGCGATTTGTTCTAGCATTAATATCGATTGCGACACCATATGCTCTTAATTAATTTTGGGATTTTTTAAATCTTTAAAATTTATTATGTTACAACATAATTTATTCACGAATCTGTTCTTCGATTCTGCGTAGTGCCTATGATTCTTGCTTGTTTGCTATTCCATTGAACAGTTCATACTGTTTTGACCATGAATCGAACCGAATCGTGAAATGCACGATTTCGATAACAACAGTCACTTCCGGATTATATATTTGCGAGCACGTTACTTTTACATAAAAGTTTATGTTAAATCTTATTTCTATGGGTGAGAGCCCAAACAATCCTTTGCGCGTCTGCAAAATCAGACAAAAATGCTGAGGCAGTGTCCCGTTTCAAATACTACTCCCTCCGTCCCCTTTTAAGTGTTTTCTTTATAAATCCAACTTATTTTCTTTCACATTACATTTACAACTTTTACATCTACTTTCTACTACTTAACCTTATCAATATAATAATACCCACTAACTTATAAAAAATGAATCTACTTTTAATAGCAAAATATAAAATGTACCCACTAACTTTTCAATACACAAATATTAAGGAACAACCCAAAATGAAAAGTTAAACACTATAAAAGGGACGGAGAAAGTAATTGCTTTTGTGGGCTTTGACTGTGAAGTGGTAATAGGGCCGACATCTATTGGGCCAGTACTTGTCATTTAACAACACCATGAAGGGTAGAATTGTAATTCAACGATGTTAGGAGAAACACTTTGCCTTGTTCGGTTTTGGGTTTTGAGTGGAGAGAAGAATAGAGATAATGATTGAAAATAGGAGGTAATGATCAGAGAGAGATACAGAAAGAAATAATTAGAAATAAGAATAATGATTGAAAATAGGAATAATAATTGAAAAGAAATAAGGGTTTAAAAATTTAAACTTGGGGTTAAGACCCAAACCAAACATGGTGCCGCTTTTATATTAGGGATGGATACAATTTCGAACACAATCACGTTTACAGCCGTTGGATGCATGTGAACTTGCATACATTAAAATACCGCGAATACATTTATGAGAGCACTCAGCACCATGTTTATTTTTCATTCATTTTGATCATCGAAACCGCTTGGGCGAGTCTATAAAATAAACCGTCGAAACATCCCGATAAAATTGTTCGGCCCGGTGTAACAGTTAAAAAATGCAAAAAGAGGTACTTCAAAATAGGGAGAGGATCCTCTCCAATTTTGAAAAACATAAATTTGGTTGGAATGTTGGTCATCTCGTCAACCCATACAAGTAATCAAAGAAGAGAGTCAAACCCATTTTTTTCAAGTTACTGTAACGAATAAATTAAATAATGGCCATCCTAAATTGAGGAATTTAGCAAAAGGCCAGCGTTCAAGTAAATATGTCCACCTTAAATTAAGGATACATTAATTTGGTAAACTTTTTCAACAAAAATTGAATGCTTAATATAGATGACCATTAATTTCGAATTCTGTCTCGATGCGAATTCAAGAACCGTAGCACTGTTGGACAAGAGATACGAAGTGTACCCGAATCTTCATGAACAGACTGATTTCCATGACTCGAACCATGGCCATAATAACTCGAATGGTGTACTGGAACGTGCCAAAGCTGGGTTGTATCTTGCATTCCTCCATCCCTTGAGAACATAAGAGCTTTGATCTATCATCCCACTTGACCCACTAAACGGTGACTCCATCTCACGAATTTGCGTGGGTACCAAATATCCGAATGCACATACAGGTGCTCTGTTTCCTGTACATGAACATAACCTTCCAAAGAGTGTTTGATTTGTAAGAAAATTTCGCACCCAGTTTCACTCTCTTTTTCAGGCAACAGCAGATTGAACTAGAGTAAGCACCAACGGAGGACAACCCAAATAAAACACGAAAACACAAGAAAAAACAGAAAGGAAATAAACAAGGCAAGACCAAACGCATCCCCAAGACTCGCTAATCCTCATTCTCACCTTCAGTTATCGATTTCCGCATATCACCTTGCCCTTCTGATAATAACAGCTGATTTTACGTCACGGGCACCTTCATAAACTCTCCTCTTAAAAAAACAAGGACTAACAATTTCAAAAACTCGGCTTCTGTTTTCTCCAGTTTCAGTTCCAACTGAACCTAAGAGGGAATTCGGCCTAGAAAGCAGGATGACTCACTAAACAGGATGACGTAAAAGCAAATTAGGAAGCAGAAGTAAATCTACCAGAAACAAAGTTTACATGAATTTTGCAATTACATCCGAAGAGACAGAAAAGAAGGCACTATTCCACAACTCACTTTTTCCCGAGTAGTCCATCGTGCAGATTCATAAATATATCCCAAAAATGTCTCAAAATTTTAATGGCTCCTAGTCTTTTCCTTAAACAACTTGCATTGAACTCTTGAAAAAAGTACCATAATGAATATATTAAACTAATCCAGAACTCAATAAAAGAATGCAGCATCTAGACAAGATTTTTCTTCGTTAATCTATAATACACCAGAAAAAAGACCAGCAACCGTTGGGGAGGGGTGATATGCCAGGAGCCGATCTCTCTTGAAGAAGCTTCAACAGATTATGCATATACATTAGTACATATGTATAGATTAACCAATATGAGTTAATTTTAAGCTAAGAATTAGTTCCCCATTTAGAGACAAACCCCTACGACAATGCGTTTCTTATCCAATGTAAGTTTCAATATTTGCAACCATAAAAGGAAATTATGTCTCCACAAAGGAAGAGTAATACTATATTGATTTGCTACTCCAATTGAAATAGGAATAGAATCAATAGATAGTGACAAAAACAGGAAATTGGATGTAACCTGTTCTCTGCAAACACAAAATGATAACTTACCGGCTAATTAAGAGACTACTGTTATTTTCCGTAACTAATACTCATTGCTAAGGCTCTACAACCAATAAGCAGCCTAAATGATTATGGTTGGACTGAAGTTATGAAGTGAGAAACTTGCCTAACTGCTCTAGTTGACATACCGCACATTGTTCAGCTTTGAAAAATCCATCAGCTCACCACAACCTGAATGAAGACCGTGAGAGATTCCAAACAAGAAATGTGATGATCCTTGAAATACGACTCCCATCATTAGGTCAACTTTAACCACTTCAGAACTCGGGCATCTTTCTCTCCTGTACAAGACAAGGGCAAACACATGGGGAAATGATTATGCCGTTCATTCCAAAGGTCAACTACCACTATGATTATCGCTACCCATTACGAAGTCATAGCCCAAGTGGCACTTCTGGCTATATCTCAGCTCCTACTTGTCACATTTAGTACTCCTTAAACTTCCTAGAGCAACCATAAATCCTGCTAAAACTGGCCAGAGATCAATATCACATCATTGAGAAAAATAGCCAATTACACTCAACAAAATATAAGTAAGTTCAACATAAGCATCGATAGCATACACTACGATAAGGCAAGGAATACTTCAGAACTGCTAAATAGCACAAGTACTAAGTACGGCGAAATGTAAACTACTCTCAAAAGCAATTACCATAAAAGAGACAAGTCTACTCCTTAAAAGTACTACTAAAAGCTAGCAAAATAGATAGTGCAAACTACTGGGGGTTGAGCAATCCAACCAGTTTTATGTGTGCACAACATCCAACAAGAGCCATCCCCTCCTTTCTGGATGGCATGGGACAATAGCCTTGACGGATATCCTCACAGCATAAGGCCCAAAGTTCAAGATGAAATGAAGTCGTCCAATCACTGCTGTTGAGCCTGTCGAGTTGGAGCACCACCATACCCACCACCATATCCGACTGGCCCGCCTTGCGAATTCGCCTGAGCTCCATAATTTCCTGAAGTTTGAGAGGTCCATCCTTGATTTCCATACCCAACATTCCCATTGGCGTCGCCATAGCTACCTCCCATGTAGCCCCCACCACCACCCTGCATCTCTCCGCCTCCAACACCACCAGGAGCATTGCTATTTGGGACACTCCCGGCGCGCCCTCCAACAGCACCATACGCAGCTTGATTTGCATAAGACCCTTCTGTCCCACCATAACCACCATAACCATACCCTTGGGCGCCATACCCAGAAGCTCCTCCGCCCGGAGATTGACCAGTGGGTCCCACAGCGCCATAGCCAGAGGGAGTCTGAGAGCTCCATGAACTCCGCGGGGCCCCCGGTGGACCACTCCCATAACCTGCACTGGGGACATTTGGGTTTCCGTATCCTGCAGCACTGGGGCCACCATAACTTCCATAACCACTATAACCCATGCTGTTATTTGAAGGACCGTAGCCATAACCAGGAGCATTATACCCAGAAGAAGCATAAGGAGGGAACCCACCTCCGGTATTCTGCGATTGCATGTACCTGTTGGAAGAATCCATTCGACCATCATAAGAACCAGAGTTGCCACCAGAAGCACCATAACCCTGATAACCACCACCACCCCCAGCACCTCCACCCATGGAACGACCACCGCCACCACCGCCAGCGTTGGAATCTTTAGGTAGAGCACGCTTCACTTCCACTTGCTTACCGTCTAAATCATGGAAGGTCTTGTGCAAAACCCTATCGACAGCATCCTCATCATCGAAGGAAACAAACCCAAAACCACGAGGTCGTTGGGTTTGCTGATCATACATAACTACCACATCCGTCACGTTACCATAAGATTCAAAATATTGGCGAAATCCTTCCTCAGACAACGTAGGTGGCAAGCCTCCAACAAAAATTTTCTTAGTCTTGTTATCTCCGCCACTGCCAAAGCTTCTAGCATTGTTAGGGTGTCCAGACCTGGAGGAAGGTTGTTGTTCACCTCGTGATAAGGCCCTCTTAGCCTCAACCTAACAAAACAGGAGGCTAAATGAGAAATGGAAAACATGAAGGAAAAATAGAAAAACCAATCATGGATCACTCTAAACTAGCACGCCTAAAAACTGATTAGTTAACCTGTCACATCAAAACAACTAAAATCCCAAGTACCCAGGAGTATGAATGAGTAAAACGAGTAAAAGAAATGAAAGGTCACATAATACCCAACATAACTATCAACACAAGAAACCATATGCAAAACATGACAGAAACAAAGAAGATAGATATTAAATTAATAATGATACTCATACATTTATATACAAGTGTACATATCTGCTATAGCATATAAGTCCAGACTGATAGAATTCCACCAAAATAGCATAGAAGTACTGAAAACACACAACAAAATACATTCGTATGAATCTTGTCACGTGTCTATACGAGTCTCCAATAGCATAAGAGACCTGACGGATTCAATCCTACAAAAATAGCATTGGAAGAAGCAAAAACCCCTAAAATAATAATGAACAAAAAAAACATCAAAATGGTGGATGATATGAGCAAATGTGCATAAACAAGGACTAAAATGGAGGATGATAAGAGCAAATGTGCATAAACAAGAACTATACATATCTACTGTTGTGTATAAAACCACAGTGATTGAATCCAACAGAAATAGCATTTGAGGTACCAAAAACTCATAAAAGAAACAAATAAAATAAACACCATAATGCTGGATGCAACTCCTATATGAGCATATAGGATACCCATCAAAATCAGCAATGGAACAAGCAAAGACTCATAGACAAAATGAAGAAAAGCAACATATATATGCTTCTCATATATGTTTAAATAAACTACGCATACCAGATATAGCATAAGACCATACCCATTAAACCCACATAGCATTACAAAACCAAAAATTCCCACGAACAAAAATGACGAAAAGACCCGTCAAAGGAGGAAATGAGGCTCATCTCACCATTCTACTGACGATATCATTCTTGTCTTGTAAAACCCTATCGAAGATCCAAGGATCCTCAAAAACTCAAAACCCTAAAGGCCTAGATCATTTGAAAATTCCATTGAGTTCTTTCCAAAAGTACAAATGTCAATCCCAAAAACCTTCTTCCACTAAAGATTTGGTGAAAATAGACGTCACTTCCCCGATTTAATGGATCACTAGGTTACTCCTTACATTATTACAACTTTGCAGAAAGCATATGAGTAATTTTGCGCTTTACCATCATATTTGTATTTCATGAAAGACTACGTCAAGGATTGGAGATGATAACAAGAAGATACAAAGCAAAAGATACATATATACGTATACAAACAAGTACATATATCTACTATGGCATGTAAGACCATGCCCATTAAACCCTAAAAAAACCCACATTATGTGCCAAAACCCACAACTGAAAAAATGATAAAAAGACCCATAAAATGATGGAATTGAGGCAGCCAAATATGCTATTCATATAGTTGCTGTCCGTATAGGTATGTAGACAAATACAAATAGTCAAATATCAAGTATTGAATGCAAGACCATACCCATTAAACCCACAAAAATACACATTATGAACCGAAATCCAGGATGTTTAGAGTTACTGCTGCCGTTTACCGGGGGCTTCCATTCAAAGCGTATAACACTTCCTCTTTCCGACCCTCCAGCACCGAGCAAGGGTCAGACTCTATACATCGAGTTACTACTTAGCAAAGTCCTGTGTTTTTAATAAACAGTCACTACCCCCCCGGTATGTGCCGCTTTCATAATCAAAGATTCAAAAGATAGGAGAGCACCCCTTCTCCTGAAGTTACGGAGTCATTTTGCCGAGTTCCTTTGACAAGGTTCTCTCAAGCGCCCTAGTATACTCTACTTGTCCACCAGTGTCACTTTGGGGTACGGTCAATTCACCAGGAGGATCACTCTCCCAATTCGAAGTTTTTACCTTGAAGTTTCAACCTTGTAGACTATGACAACAGTCGCAACTAGGCAAGGCGTATTCTCTACTCTCACGACCCCTACTTTAACTCTAATCACAAGAAAGACTGAAGGCCCCTTTTTAAGTGCCAGTTGAGTAGGGCGACCGGGCTAGGCTGAGTCAGAAAGGATTTGATGACTCAAGGCATATTAGGGAAAGGAGAGTGAGGGGAAGAGGGGGCAGCCCTCAGCCCAATCATTCAATTCGCTCCAACAGACAGGAATGGTTCTGTAGTCAAAGCAACTTAATGACGAAAAGACCCATCAAATGGCCAAAACGTGGTATAATCTCACCATTCTACCGGCGATGGTATGTGTATCCTGAAAAAGCCACTGTCCATCTACTAAGTACATAACTCTCTTTTTTTGGTAAATTAATTCATTGCAAACCAAATGAAGAACGATCTCGCCGAATATACCCCTGAAGTCAACATCCAAAACAAACAAAAAACTACCTCACTACTCCAACAGACCAGCCCATTAAACCCACAATAAACCATATTACATGTACGAAAACCACAGAAAAAAAATGACGAAAATAACCAATAAACTATTCATATAGTTCTGTATGCACAAAGACAAACAATATGCATGTACAAAAGTATTCTCATAGACATTGCCCATATACGTATAAAAACAAGTACATACAGCTACTATGGCATATAAGACCATGCCCATTAAAACCACAAAAGAATCGAAGAGACTTAGACAACTATGATGCTATAAAAGTTGTATAACGTACGTGTGAGGATGTCAATCTCAAATATTATCGGTTACCTTCAATACTTCTAAATTTTTATTGCTTTCAATTTGTATTGAGCATAAGAAACCAATTATTACATGCTTGTTTTACTGGTTTTGATTTCCCTCATCTGTCTAAAAGCTGGTTACAATGGGTATGATTCCCTTTTTCTGTATTGTATCATTTTATGTGAATTTTGATTTCTCTATTAATCCCCTCACAAGTAAGAAAAATATATTGACATGGTTAACACTTGACAGCTATGCCTTGAAGTCATTGTATGTTTTTTTTACGTTACCAAAGTAACAAACTAAGCTGAGCCTTTCTGTTTGGTACCTTGGAAAGGAAAAGAAAGGAAAGGAAAATAAAAAAATTCCTCTTCCTTTGATTGGTTTGAGAGGAAAAAGAGAGGAAAACTAACTACATTGTTTTAACTAAAAAATTTCCTCCTAACTTTCCTCATTCTTTCCTTCTTTTTTCCTTCATTTTATTTTCCTTTCTTTTCCTCCATTTTCCTGGCTATCAAACGGAGCTTAATTCTCAACCAAATGGGGTTTTGCCTAACATGAATTCATTGCCTCTATTGAATTGGCCACCAGGATCATTTGGGATTGTTCTGGCGCTACCTAACCCACAAACCTCCTCTGTTTTTTTTATCCTTTTAGTGTAATTAAATCTATTTCAAACCTGGGTTAATGGTATTCCTCAGTATTCTTATAACGTATTAACACAAGCTTTTGTTGAAAATACAATTTCTTTTGCAATAAATTCCTGTGCATAGCACGGGCTCAGGGCTAGTACCCAAAAAAGCCACAAAAGAACACACAACATGAACAAAAACCCAAATCAGAATTACGAAAAGACCTATAAAATGGCGGAATTGCGGCACAATCTCACCGTACAAAGGCATGTAAGAGCATACTCATTAAACCCACAAAAAAACACATTACATGGACGAAACCCCACAAACAAAAATCACGAAAAGACCCACAAAAGAATGAAATCGAGGCATAATCTCACCGTTCTACCGTCGATGGTATGCGCATCCTGAAGAACCCTATCGAGGATCGACGGATCCGCAAAAACAACGAACCCAAAACCCCTAGGCTTTCCAGTGAGCTTATCTTTCATGATAACAGTCTGCAAAACCGGGCCATAGTTCTCGAAATAGTCCTTCAGCTTCTCCTCAGTCGTCTCCCACGAAATCCCACCGATGAAGAGTTTTCCCTGATCTGAGTCCATCACTTTCTCTCTCTATACGTACCTGTATGTGGGTGGTTTGTAGATTTCGGAGTGAGAGAGAGTGAGTGAGGGTTTGTGGAGAAAAACGGCGACTGGGTATGCGAGGAGAGAGAGGGAAAGAGGGGGGATAGGTTAAAATTGTTGGGAAGATTATAAGGAGTGGTCTGAGTAGGGGAATGAGAGACTGGGAAAGTATTCCAAGTGGACGGATGGGATTGGATGTGTTGAAGGGTTGAGATGTTTTGTGGTTGACTATTGAGTGGTGGTGGTCATTGGCTATGATCTCATTAAATAAAAAATAAAAATAAAAAATCGGGGATCCTATAGGGCGGGAGTACTTTAGAAGGTTGTAGTTGTGACAGTGAGAATCCAATTTGAGTACCATATCGGTGGCTCAAGTTGAGGCAGAGTATCACATATATAACGAATTGAGCAGCTATTGTATAACTCGAGTTAATCTTTTGAGCTATGTGGTTATGTTATAAATAAACAGGTCAGCTGGTGCGAGTTATTAGAGATGGTATCAGAGCTTGCACCAATAGAAAAAGTGAGGTGTGTCCCGCGAGAAGACGTGCTTAGGTGACCCGACAAGAGAGGAGGTTGTCGTCCTTGGGTGGGTCCCACGTGAGACAAGCTTGGAGAGCTTGAGTGGATACTTAATCTTTTGAGCAACTTGATTAGCTAAGGGTAAGCATGTCAGCTGGCGCGATTCATTACGAATGTCCAAAGTATTTTTAATGGCCTAGATTTTATTCATTATCTTACATGTAGGATACTTATTTTATCTATAAAATAATCTGGATCGTGTTGGTCGAGCTTGTTTACACACCCGAACAACCGGTTCAGATAGTGTATTGTAATCCTATAAAGCACTCCTACCCTATAGGATCCCCGGAACCAAACAAAAGACCCCAACCTAACGTTTTTTTTCTCCTCAACTTTTGTCCACTAACTTTTTTTAGTATTTTTTATTTTTCGTAATATTTTGTTTAATTTTTCATCAATTTTTGAGTTAACATTCGCATCAACGAGAGATATCAAAAAAGTATAAATTTGTAGATCCAAGCTGAAAAAATTTCATGTCAGAACAATACTTTAGACAAAAAAGACAGCTTTTTGGTATTTTGTACATCTTTAGTAAAAAAAAAATAATAATAATTTCGCTTTTGGTCATAATTTTTTACTTTTAAACTCCTCTCGTTGAAACGGATGATTATTCTAAAAAATATATCGCGAATCTCATCAAAATTCAAAAAACACGACAACCAAAAAGACAAAAAAAATGTTTAGAAGAATGGAGCCCAAATTGTAGAAACTAGAAAATTACTGATTTTGATTTGTTACGAACTTCTTTCGATAGGAAGAGACTTTTATTAGTCTGAGTTTTTCAACATATTCGAACCATTGAGAATACTTTTAAAGATTTTATGAACTACACTCTGCAATCTAAAACCAGAGGGAAGTCAAATTCATGAAGAAAAAAAATTCATTAAGTTGCAGTAATCATTCAATTGACGATTTAAAGTCAGGTTGGACCACAGTAGGGAGATAATACAGATATCGCTTGAATAACCCAGTTTCACAAGAGGAACATGCATCATATTGTTGGACTCTCATACAAGTACTAACTAATTTAGGTGTGCTATCGTTCCGGCCTGTTTTGGCTTAATAATCGTGGAGGATTATTATGAAACGGCGGGAACAGTGATCGAACGCCTCTTATGCATGATTCATAATTCGGAAAATAGTAGTAATTCTAAAAACAAACAACAAACAAAAGAGAAGAACCTGCTGTTTTATCATACACAACGGTCATAGACGACACTACTGTGTCGATGAAATATCAACCACAAATCTAATATCGCGACTCAGAAAACAAAATAAGAAGTTTTATCATATTGGGTACGTACATGAGCACGAGCATGTCTCCATCTTTATCTACACAAGCTAGCAAATTGAAGAGGTTCAGCTCGGGTTATCAGACATATCCTGATATCCTCAATCGAACCCCCGGATCTCAAAGACCGTTCTCAATGTTAAGAAGACTAAAAGGCCTTGAACATATCATCTACCTTAAACAGATCGTAACGCCACCTACACTTCAGAAACTGCTGTGCCGGTTAACAGGAACTTTTAGTTCATTTTCACAGCTGGAAGTTAAAATTACAGGGGTGGCGTGGGGTTTGCCAATGAATTGGTCAATTGAATAAGGTCTACATTATGGCACATATGCACGAATCTGAATCTTCATCGTCGGAGTCACTCACATCACTGGAGGCACAGAAAGGAGAAGAATATTTCAGTAAATTGTTGAATCGAATAGTACTAATCAGATAATCATCCACCCACTAATCACTCATTCGGTTGAACAAGTTCTTTATAAATCTCATTGCCAAGAGAAGAAAAAACTCTTTCAGCAGTTGCAGTTGTGACCAAAAAAATTCAAGAAAGTGCATAGAGTTTAGATATCTCACTTCCTGTCAGGGAAGTTGAATTCAAACAACAAGAATGAGAGAGCAGAAAAAAATGTCTGCGCGTTGGAAACCATAAAATAAGTCTTTGAAGAACCTAAGCATAACATGCGCTCAAAGCATGACATACAACACAAAATCTGCACTCTATCAAGGATAGATCTTCCTGTGTCTCTAGGCTTATCAGGATAGGCTAGCTCAACTTAATAGAAAATGAAGTGCCATAAGCTTCAGCCAACAGAATCAAAGCTGCATTTAAATTAGAGACTGCGAATTGACGTTTTTGACCGGCAATATGGATCTATAGTTGATTCCCATTTTACTCAAGAGGTTAAGCTCTGCTTCGGGCACATAGAGAGTTCAAGCTGCCCTCCCTAACCCTCAATCACATACGAGAAAACTAATTTCAGCAGAGGACTACTATCAAGAGGGTTTAAAGTAGACTGTCTGAGGATAATTTCCTAGAAAATGAAAGGAAATGTATTCTAAAACCATCTGACAGCCACTGAAATTGTCTTTTCTTCTTAATCTCGTTTTCTCTTAGGTAAATACTATCACAAGAACCATAGATTAAACAAGAGAACCACATACCTATTTTAACATTTATTTTGAACGAATATGTGCTCTTCCCTAAATTTTAAGATACTCCTTGGTTTTGTGCTCTCCAACTCCAGAATGCAACTATCTATTTCTAATCCAGAAGTGTCCTAAACATCAGAGTCCTTTCATAGAGAGAGAAAAAATGATTAATGTTTCTCAACCCAAAAATTGACAGCCAAAATGTTATTACATACACAAAACTAGAGCAATCATGCAGTAACACAAAGGTCTACATGATTTAGCTTAAGTGCACGTCCAAATTCCGAAGGCAAAGAATAACAGAAGCATTTCACTGTGAAAGAGGAGAAAACAACAAGCCAACAAATCTATAACTCTCACATCAAAAAACATGGAGCTCCTAAAACCTATATATACCAACAAACGGTAAAACCAACAGACAGGCGTTAGAAATTGGGCGGTGGCAAATGGGTTAGAGACATAATCCGGTTCAAGTTGAGACAACAAACAACACACTAACTTGTTCCGATCCATATAAAACGTACTGAAAGATCTGAAGGTTTCAGAACTTGACCTACATTATCATAGACTTCCAATGAATAGCAAGGGTAGATTACCTTGTTTCCATTGCCTCTGCAAGATTAGAACCCCCAAAAGGCCCAAAACGTATAAATAGCAAAAAACTCAACATATATACATGAGAACTTTACCTAAGAAATCGGGTCTTTGATCCAAAAGTAACAAAACGGGTCGGATCAGCCGATCGCAAACGAGTTTTAGACACAATCCAGTTGAAGTTGAGACAACACACACTAACATTTCCAATCCATATAAACACACCCAAAGATCAAGAGTTCATATAACCTGATCTACATCATCCATATCTTAATTGCAAATAAAATAAATTACCTTCGTTGAAATTCCACAACCTCTGCAAGCTTCCTCCCATCTTGGTCATTCCACTGCACCTTCAGCCGGGGCTTCCCCGGCTTTTTCGACATTCCGCCTCTCTGAGGCGGCAACAACAACACTTTCTCCTCATCCCCTTCCATCTCTCCATTCAATTCATCCTTTCCAAAGCCTACATTAAGCAGGGGCTCAATTTTGGAGATACTTTTCACGTTACCAAAATCCTTAGCCCTTTTATCCATTGATGATATGCCCTATATAAACCTATTCCTACATACACACATCTGTATACATATACAGTAAAGCTCAAGCCAACAATCAACTCCAGAACAAAGAAAATGAACAATCAATTTAAGTCAAAACCCCAGCTCCAATATTGCAGAATTTGGAAGTCAACGATGAAAAAAAACAAATGATTAGGGATGTAAACCAACAATGCAACACGAATTTGACCGAAAATTGTGCAATTGTTGAGTCCGTAGATCGAAATTTGGCGAGGGAAATTCAATAAAACCGAAAAGTTGGAATCTTTCTGATACAAATTATCCTGTGTTCTTTTCTTTCTTGGCGGAAATCCCTAGATTTGATGGAATTGGAAGGGATCCAAGGGGGGAGAGGGAGAGTATATCGGAGTTGGAGATTTGGTTGGGACTTGGGAGGCTTTAGATATATAATTAGGGACATATGTAAGTTGCTTTAATTAAATTACTTACCAAAAAAAGTTGCTTTAATTAAAATTTTCACTTAAAAAAAAAAAAGTGAAACTCCCAGCACACTGTCGCGCGTTCGAATTCCGCTCGTGAACTGGATGCTATATAATGGGCATTATTTGTCCAGTTTGCACATTATGACGGATTACTTTTGATAGGCTGGAATTTCTTCGAAAGAACGTCCTAGGGAACTTGACTCATTCACTGAGTGATACTGGCTAAACATGCTTTAGCGGTTGGGTGCCTCTCTTCCCTAAAGGCGTTGTAACTTTGTATCTTGTTTTGTTTGAGTTATAAGTTTTGGTTTTTGGATAATGATTAGATGGAGAAAAGAGGGTAATGATTAAAAATATGAAATAATGATTGGATAGAGATAGAGAGAGAAATTATAATAATAATTGAAAATATGGGTAATAATTGGAGAGAAATGTGAGTAATGATTAAGTAATAATTGAGAAAACTGGTCTCAAAACCCAAAACGAACAAGGTCGTTTCCCCTCCCAACATTTTGCTTGGCAAAAGAAGAAAAAAAAATTCACTAATCCGGCACCAAATTCCTCACCAGTATCTCTTTGCTTAAAGTGCCTAGACCAAGGGTGGGAGCGGGGCGTGTTGTCCCTTCGGGGACAGCATGCATGTTGGGCCGATCACGGCCGTCAGTGATCGGCTATGAATGGCTCACATCTGTTCAGTCATGGACGGCTCAGATTTGTTTGGAAGATGTAATCTGAGTTGTCCATAGCCGATCACGGATGGCCAAATAACTAAGCAACTAATACTATTACCGTGGCCAAAAAAATGCCTGTATTTTGCCGGGGGATACTTGATAGGATGGTCGGATTGAGGTTCTTTTTAGGCCTATTGTAATGGTAAGAATTGTTCACTTTTTAAACTCGTTATGAATATTAAAGTTTAAACAGGTAAAAATCTTGTTGATCGAATACCATTCGATTTAAATGTCTATGTTGAGAAAAGTGAGTTATGATTCAGTGTCCCAATCTTCTTTTTCATGGTAAATGTGTTCTGTGATTGCGAGTATCCTCATCAGGCTACTTAAATTTTGGATCAAATTTAATTTAAAAATACCTTTTAGCTTGCCATTTTTTTAAAAATTCATAGGATGAGACTCTCTATTTTAACTTTGTTATATTAAACTATTATTTCTTTTTACTTCTACTTTTATATTCAAATATCTTTCTAATTTTTCTTATTCTTATATTTTACTACTTTCAAACAAACTTTCAAACAAACAAAAAAATTGTAATACTTTACAAATTGATCATACAACCAGACACATGACTGATCATACAACCGAACACATGACATGACTTCAAAATCCGAACGTGATTCGTCTGGTTGGCAGTGCCGGCTCTGAGTTTTTTGAGGCCAGATGGAAACTTTATTTTTTAGGCTCATTGTATAATACCCCAAAAAAATTACAAGAACTAAAAATAATAATAACACAAAAATTGGTAATCATTATAAATGTTAATCTGAAATATATTACTTAAATATCACCATTCTCACATTTTTCGCAGAGAAAGTAGTAATTAAGCTTTCATAATCAAATTTTGATGTATACCTATATATAAGGGTATAAAATATCTAGGGGCGCATAAAATTAGTCAAAATTTGGGGGCCAGATGCGGTCGCATTATTAGCGCATTTCCAAAGCCGGCTCTGCTGGTTGGATGGTGCAAGACTCTCTAGAAATTGAAACAAGAGAGAGAGAGAGAAGTGAGTGAACAGTAACTTAACAATAAAAGTGAGTTACTGTAGCAAAAATAAAGTAAAGAAAGGCTTTGTTGAGGTTGATGTAGCAATGTTTTGTGGTATTTGACTTGCTATAATAGCTACAGGTGGTTTTGTTCCTCGAGGATGCTCTAAATCCTATAAACGGTATTCAAACGACATCTATTATGGGTGTGTTGACGTTCTTGATGAGTTTTAAAATATGAACGATTTCGATCATCGAAGAGGGTTCGGAAAGTACCAAGAAAAGGCTCAATTGAGCTGCTGAGTCCCGTTGGAATCTATCTGTTTTCTTTGTTTCACATTGATATTTACTTTTTATGGATTTCATTTTGAGTACTGAGATGATTCAAACTGTTTATGTTATTGTTTCATGGGTAAACATATCTCTCTAAAATACGAACTTACTTAGGTATTTCGATATATGGAAACATTTTATATTTCGTTTTTGTAACATGAAAAAGAAGTTAGTGAAATGTTTATGCATACATTGATGTCCGATCAAATTGATTGAAAGTTTCTACCAAAGTATTTTTGGTATTTTTCGATATTCTTTGTGAGAAAAAAAATACCATAGTGTAAACTTCCCCGGAGTATTTCTAAAAACTTTCTACTCCTGTGATTATATAATAGAATTGGGAGGAGCAAAGAGAAAACAATGTATGTAGGGGAGGTTTATAACCCTCTTTCAAATTGAAAGTATAAAAGTAAGTACTATTAAAATTTCCAAAGCACATGTGTGCATGTGGGCATATGCTTGGAATAGTTAGAGAAGTAGACAAATGTCAATTGTGGGACCAAGTGTTCATCAATTAACACGTCTTTGTTTTTATTTTTAACTTTTTATTGGGGACAATTTATACGTATCTCGACTTATTATAGGGCCTGATTCCACCGCCCACCTGCGGTTAACTCAATTGAAGTCAAAACAAAAGTTCCGTTATCAACTAACCGCAAAGAAGTTGATAACAACTGAGCGTTATCAAACATGAAACATTGAGAGAGAGCAAATCTCTAAGTCTCATGCCTCGACACGGCTTTGTTTGGTGGATGTTGGTGGCGTTGGTGCGTTGTATCGTGGTCTCGATCGGTTCATGGTTTCGTTGGCATATATTTGCTGCATAGTTTAATGAAGAATGTGTTTTTTTATTTTCTCCCAGTTAGGGTAAACTGCACCGTTTTCTCTTTAATAATCCAATCTTCTTTATAGTTTTTTAAACTTTCAACTGAGTACGCGATGATTTTTTTTTTTTTTCAAACAATATAGCGGAGATTAGTGGGAAAGTTAGTTAGTACTTAGTATGTTAAACAATCAGGGGGATTCATTATCTCTCCACAGAGTCGAACCTCAGACCTCCCTCTTAACAGGTAGGGGCTACAAACAGTCAATTTGCATGTTAAAAATAATGTATTAGCATGAAATTACGCCAATTCAAAGAATTCATTGAGAAGAAAAAGTTGGTGTAATTTTTTTCATATATATGTACATTATGTTTTGCATGCAAAATGTACGATTTTTCGAAAATGACAAGTAATTTAGGACAAAATGAGTATTTACGTTTGAGCGGAAACGTAGAGTGAAGATTGAGAGCAGGCGAGCAGCACAATACTCTTGAAGGATTATGGAACTTAACCTATACCATGTTAATGATGATGTGTCATCATGATATATACACTAAAGTCTTACTCTTAATTTATATATATAGATATATTTTGAGAGACTCTTAATTTATATATAGATATATTTTGAGAGAGAGCTTGAGAGAGGCGGGTGGGGGACACATGCAGGGATTTGGGGTTGCTGTTGTGCAGCCCCATGCACAACAGGTGTTATGCACCATTCGGGCCGTCCGTTGCTTGGATAGACGGTCCAGATTTTTTCTTGCACGCACGACAACAAACGGTTCGGATGAAAGGTGCCGAGGTGAAATCTGGGCCGCCTATCCGAGCAACGGACGGCTCGGATGGTGCATAGTAAGTGTTGTGTATGGGGTGCACAGCAGCAACCCCTTATCCGTATATAGGCGGGTAATTTATATGTTAACCCCGAGCAGTTAGGGTTAAGGTTTGGAATCTCGGAGTTTAGTCTCTTCGAAGGTTTTAGATTCGAAAATGCATGTAGATACTATCAACGTCTTTAGAGTTAGTTTAGCTCTGGTTTAAAAACGATCTCCACTAGTGAATTGTGAGATTGGTCTTCCAGAATTAATTGAGTGCGCACATATTGACTCGGATACTTGATTGACAAAAAAGAGAGTACTATATCTATGTTTTTTATTCACTTTATTAACAAGTTAATGATGTAAGGAAAATGACTCTCAAAACTAACAAACTCTTAGTCGGAGTCCTATTTTATCATTTGTTTCTCCATGGGTACATACTCTAAACTTTAAAGACACTAATTATTGAGATGCTCTTAGCAGTATAAAAAAGAAAAGAAAGCAATGAAATAATTTTTTTTAAACTTTGAATGCTACATGAAATTGACGAGGGAATCACTCTTTACCAGCATTGTTATATACTTTGGCATCTTTTCCCAGTTGTTTAATGATGGAATTGTAATGATTGTTTGGTGTCTGCCACCACTAAGGTTGTTGGTATTTTTGTTTGCACGTTGTAGCCTTGTAGTTGAGTGTTTTTAAATGGATCCGGATCCTCTCACCGGTCAGAGTTAATTAGTAAATTCGAATCATTGATTTTATCAATCTACGGTGCAGATGAGAACTGTCTCATCCAACCCATATTAGACTGGAAAGGATCTGGCTCCTCTTTATGTTGTAAATTCGTAATCCCTAAATTTTTTGTTTGCCACTTTTTCGGTAATTTTTAACTTTGCCTGGCTTTTTACATTTTTCGTTGTAATTTTTTGACCGACCATTTGTCTCAATGAGAGAAATCAGAAAAATATAAAAATATGGACCGAAGTTGAAAAAAATTCATATAAGATGACAGTTTAGACAAAAGCAATACCAGCTGCTTTGTATTTTTTCGTCTTTAGCAAACTTTTTCTTACTTTCGGTCATAACTTTTTACTTTTTAGACTTCTCTCGTGAAGACTGATGATTAATCCGTACACAAAAATCGTTAATCTGAGTATCTGACAAAAATCAAGAAATGGCGAACAACAATATCAAAAATTTAGAAAGAATTAGTGTTCTAGAAATACATGGTGATTAAGTTGGTATTTATCATTTAGGCAAAGATAGTAACAGGGTAAGCAGTTTTACCTCACCTTCTTTCCTTTTTTTTTTTTTAAAAAAAAAGGAAACTAGACGGCCGGCTAGTCGGCGCCTAGGCCCTAAACGCCCCTTCTCCGCCCGTCTAGTGCCTAACAAGTTGAACAACATTAGGCAAAGTAAGTAAAAATGGAGGACAAGTAGAAACATGGAACCAAATCTACAATCAAATAACACACATACAAAAGGACAGCAAATAATGAAGTTTATAAAGTCAAATTTGGCAATAACATAACCAACCTTTCGGAAACATTGACATAACCAGGACTAAAAATTCAATGCGCGTATCTATGATATGTGATTGATTTCAGAGCACAGAGTGTGTCAAGCTTGAATCTACACTCTTTGCACTCGACGTAAATGTCGCCGTTTTGATGCCCGCAATTGTTACACTGCCAACGCTCTTGATTTCCCTTTAGAACTGAAGTAAGAGGACACGGGTGTTGGTGAACAACGATTTTGGTGCCGATCTTGACACTTTCGTGTATAATTTGAGAAGCCTTACAGATGCAAAACGGATCGAAAGAGTAGTCGCAATCTCTGCAGTAGTAGAACCAGAATTTTGGGTTTACATCTTCCTCGCAAATTTCACAATAGTACTCATTGGAACTGAGTCCAACCTGGGTATACTTTAAGGCCACGTTTGATAACAGTTATAGGTATGAGGGGATTGGTATTGAGGTGGGATTAGGATTGGGATTGGTAATGAGGTGGGATTGATAATGAGTTGAGATTGGTAAATTGCATGTTTGTTTTGCACCCAATTAGAAGATAGGATTGTTATCTAACATGTTTGTTTTACGTAGGATAGGATTGATAATGAGGTGGGATTACCATTTTTTTTTTCCGTTTATGTAT
>JAXBDA010003273.1:0-35833 GCA_036023075.1 Gaultheria prostrata | reverse complement strand
GGGGTTGGTGGTAAAGATTTCATTACACCCAAAAGACAAAATACAAAATCAAAGGGGCATACCCCGGTAGAGATTACAGGAGGACAACATAAAAAAAAAACCCAAAAAGAGCCTAAACAACCAACAAAGGCTAAAGCACCTATATAAACACAAACAAAACATCAACCATTTTCAAAAATTCGATTTGAGAAGCGGCACAAGGAGCATAAAGCCAAGGTAGCATCAGTCTTCTTAATATTCCTCCAAGAGCTCACACAAGCTCTAAAAATTGAATTCTCTTCTCAAAATTTCAAGTTCTATAGCCTTTTATCTGAATCAATTTTCTCTAAATCCTACTATCTTATTATAAGAAGATGTGTAGAATCAAACCTACAGACAAGACTTTACATAAATATTGGCAAAGATTTTACCTAAATTTTCCAGATACCCTTTTGGTTTCATTACTAGGAGATTAAAGAGTAGGTTTAAACATTAAGATTAGGTGAACAATGAGCTGTGTGATAAGGACACACTATTAGACCAGAACAGATTGTTGACTTAATTAAGATCAAGAAAGTAACAAGATTCACAGCACATAAAAGACCAAAAATATAACATAAATATACACACACACACAAAAATTGAGGAACAACTTTTAGACACCAACTTTTGCTTTGCCCCACATCTCATGTATTTGGCCATAGAGATACAAAAAAAATTTAGGCATGACTTAGCATAAAGTTGTGTACAATACTTTTGCATATAAAAGTACAACAATTTCACGATTTTGTAATTATGTGTGATACCATGTTAAAAATTTATAGACAATCCAACGTATCTTGGCCATACCAATCACTTTTTACATATCGACATACCCGTATCGTATTATTGTATCCAAATTCCGTATCAGGCAATTCTAATTCGTTTTTTGTTTTTTCCTACACTAACCTATATGTCAATATGATACTATAAAATGCATGTATGAGTAAACCCTCCAAATGAAGACCCTTGTTTGATACTCGGGCTAAATTGAAGACAATACCTCATTCTTACAGTATTTTGTCTAACTCTTCAAGTAATGAGAGAGTCCTTTAGAAATTGAAAGAGTCAAAACGTCACAGCTCATCCAATCCCTTAACAACTTGGCGTCATACATGCATTCTATGAAATTAGATTTCAACAAGTTATTTATAACATTTTTGCATACAAAAAGTACTAACAATCTCACGATTTTGCAATTGTATATGATACCGTTCTAAAAAGTTACAGAGATGTCAAACATTTCTATAATTTTTAGACTTTCTCATATCGTATCCATGCTTCAGAGTTACTCAAAGAGCACTGTTTATCGAAGAAACGCTATTGCTACGATATATCACCTACGTGTTGGTTTCAGGGAATGTATCAAAGAACAATGGAAATCAGAACAAGGTAAGGGTCAGAGAAATCCTACACACACAAAAGAGGCTTCAATTAAGCAGTGGAACAATGGAAATCAGTTCAAATTACTAATGCAGAGAATATATGTGTCCAAAATGAGCAGTTGTCTTCCAGAAGGCTGATTGAAGTTAAGGGTATTGTTAAATTAGAACTTCCAAAAGTGGGCACCCACTTGCATATAATTATTAATTGGAGTGACCAACCATTACCAGAACCAAATCTATAAATTAATCACATTGGTCACTTGTACTTTAACCACCACCACAACATTATAGTCAAAGTGTCAAACCATATAATGGCTGCTTTTTCCCTAACAAAATCCAACTCTTTTATATGTTTCTTCAACACCCATCAAACCCACCCCCCAACTAAACAATAGAAACCAACCTTCCACTAAACAAAGCCAAAGTTGTATCAAAGCCCTCTCATCAACCTTAAAAGAACCCTTAAACCCAAAAGGCAACCCTACAAGCACTTGCCAAAAGAAAGAGGGTATGGAAATTGACCCATCAATGGAGAACACACAAAAGACCCTAGACAGAGAAAACCCATCTCTGCAGAGCTCCCCTAGCAATAGCATATGTATCACCACCAATCACAATGATGTTGAAAACCCTTCAACACCAAAACCCATATCCAAATCAGAAACAATTGGCTTTCCTACCACTTTTATTCAAGCAGACACAAACTCCTTCAAACAAGTAGTCCAAATGCTGACTGGTTCCCCAGAAACCACCACCAAACAAGCCTCCAAGCCCGGTGTTCCGGTCAAGACACGACCCAAGAAACCCGGTTTCAAGCTCCATGAGAGAAGGAACAGTACTCTCAAGAACCTCAAGATCATCACCGGGCTGTCGCCCACGGGTCAACCCAAGATATTGTCACCCAGTTTTCTTGACCTACATAAGCTTGACATTCAAGATAGGTCTTGTTCACCTTCACCTTCACCATGTAATAATTTATTCTCTCTGGAAGAAAAACTCATTGCAGAGAGCGGGTTTTGTCTTCTTGAATCGCCGATTACAACACCCAGAGGGTCGGAGCCTCAGCTTCTTCCATTGTTTCCGGTGACTTCTCCGAGAGTTTCGGGTACTTCTTGAAAAGTTGGGTCTTTGTTGACAGTCTGTAAGGTTTTAGTTGGTAGAAGTGAAAACGGTCATCAATGGGAGAGAGAGAGATTAAGTGTTTGATTGGAATTCTATACACACTTGTTCTCAACATGATATGAGAATGATCTAATTATAAGCTGCTTCTTTCTGCTGTAGCTTTCAGTTTAGCATTCTGTTATTTTTCCACTGGGACCTAGATGCATTTTGGGGGGAAATGGATAACAAATGTTGGAAGCAAAAACAAATACTCCCTCCGCCCAAAATTGCTCGCCTTAAAAAGGCCAATTTGGGACGGAGGAAGAGATAAATATATCTATTGAGTGAAGGTGCCCTCCCGGTTATGTAGTTGATATATATTACCTAGGCTGAAGAGCGAAGAAGAAAGAATATCATTTCACGCTAATCCAAGAAATAATAAGAAACATGTGTGGAGCTGGGATGACAATATCCTCTAAGATACAAACGAACGAGGAATCGAGGATTTGTTTCACCCAATAGCGTAATCTAGTTCTAGTTATAAAAGTCTATTTCCTAGGAAGCAACTTTCGAACTTGTTTTTGTCTAGAATATCAAATGATAGAAAGTAGTATATCAGAAATCCGTTAAGGAATACTATAGCTCACCAATATCAAAACTCAAAAGCTACAAGACAAGTTTTACATGTAACAAGATTGGAACATTACAGCATCAAGACTGAAAGCACTGGAAATTCTGTTACATGCTGTCATAAGATATCAAAGTTAATTAATTCTGGCTCTTAGCCCATCTGGTAGTACCCCTTGTCTTTCAAGGGGCCGGGAGATCTAGGGTCCGAGTCTATAAAAAGATATCAAACTACCTTTAATTGTCAACCCACTAATTCGCCTCTAACTCTCCACTGATGTATACAAGGTTGGCAGGAAAAAAATTTAACTCTAATGTATCGACCAAACTCCTCCCATGAACAAACCAGAAAACTAGATAGGATTTTGTACTGTTCAGAACACATTTGAAAGGTTCCCACAGGTGGTGAGAAGCATCTTGTACTGTTCAGCATTCTTAATAGGATTTTTTACCTCCATCATTCGAGATACAATAACTTGGGGGATGCCGTACCGTTAAGCACCAACAGTCAAACAAACAGGGCCTAAGAAAAATAGGGAGACATGCACTAGCTAGCTCTTTTGTGTTTTCAGTGTAAGTGTTTGTGCACGTGCATTAAAACTCTGGCAAAAATTACAAAATGACAATTTTTTATCAACTTTTGGCAAAAATAAAGAAAGGCAGGTAGACAAAAGTCACAAAACCATGCATTAAAATAATAATAATAATCCAACCTAAAAATGAAATGAAAACCAAAAACAACAAAATGTAATCCTTGAAATGCACACCCCCTTAAGTTTCACAAAGCAACTCCTAGTCCTACCTTCTTCTCAACCCTTTGTAGGAACTAAACCAACCCAGAGAACAAACCAAAAACCAAACTTAAACCCATAACTAATCCAATTGAACCACCACCAACCGCCACCGCAGCCGACGGAGCTGGCGCCGGAGCTTGAAAAATTGAAGAATGTGCCGGCGATGTTTCGCTATTCGGGGACTCGGTTTTTGGGCTCTCCGCAGCATTGGGAGACGCTGCCACTGGGTTAGCGACCGGCGACACAGATGGTGGGGACAGTGTTGGGGACGGAGCTTTGTGAGAGGTGTTATTCCTCACGGCCAAAACTATGATCTCCAGCTTTTGGCCCTTGTTGCAATTTTCGGCCTCACCACTTATGAAGAAAAATGGGCCTGATCGGTCAAATTTGAACACGGAGTTGCCATCTGTAAGAGATTGAACGGGCTTTGCCTTGTTGCAATTGAAGTAGTCATTTTTGTCCACGATTAAAACCGAATCAGACCCTTTTGTGTATTTGAAGACTGCATTAAACAAAACAAAATCAAACCCGTGACGTAAAATCGTCCCAAAATAAAAATAAATATTAACATGTAAAAGATGATGCATAAGCAAAAATTCTGTTCAATTTTTTTTTTTCCCAAAATTTAAGTCGAGTCCTAAATTTATGCTATGTTCAACCCCACTCACATACCCATCAAATGTAATCAAAACAGAGCATCAATTACAATTTTTAGCCGCTTTCATAAAAAGCAACATTTAAATAAGAATACATTGCCTAAAAAATACGCATAGAAAGGCATGATAATATGATCGGACGGCCATAGATGCTACTTTGTTTATATGCCTAGACATTTTTGTGCAAAACCACTTTGTCTTATAACATAGATACGAAACCTTTTGGCCTTATTTTTTTTAATTAAAAACTTTTTTCTTGGAATCAGATTTGCTAAAACTTGTTTTATACTAAATCACTCACCATCTTATTTACTTTTAAGCGGATTAATTGTTCTCCTATATTACTAAAATCTTTTGATGTTCTCTATAAATAAAAATGAGTCCTTTTAACTTCCAAGGAACTTTCAAGAAAATCCGAGTACCGAGAATCATAAATCAAATAAATTTTGTGTTTTGCAAAATCTAACACGGGGAACAAATGTTGAAAGCAGCAAACACTTATCGATCGTGACACTTACTGGATACAAGTACTGATTATCCCTTACAAAGAGACGTGCAATTTTTATTTAAAGAGAGAAGCAGATAAAACAAAAAATACTGAGAGAGATTACCAAGAGTATCATTGACTTGAAACCGATTTCTTTGAGCCCAGTGACTATAGCCTTCAGAAGGTTTCAAGGCCCAACCATCTTTTCCACCAACTTTGAAATCATAAGCTTGTGATGAGCCCAAAAACAACATCAACAAAACCACAACCACCAAGCCCATCATGTCTCTCTTAGACTCCATACCACAGCCAAATAAAAAAAATAAAAATAAAAAAGGAGCAAAGAAATTTATAGAGCTCTAAAAAAAAATTTAGAGAGAGAGGGGGAAGAGAGAGAGAGATGGGAAATTCAAGGGAGGTTGGATGGGATTATATAGGGAGGATTTGATGAGGTTACCGTTGTGAATTAGCTAATGCCTAATTGTAATAATAAATGAAAACACATGAAAAATCAGTGTAAAGGCTAGGCTGGATAATTAAATTTGGGAATCTGCCATAAACATTTCAGCTAAGCGTTTTCAAAAATCAAAAATCAAAAATCAAAAATGAAAATTAATTTGATTCTCCTGCTAGTTGTTTACACTTGGCGTCACCTTAATGATTTAACGGTCGTAGGGAAATTTGAATTAAGTTAAAATATTTTTTTTATTTTTTTATTTTTTCGGGCCAATGGTTAATCCATTTTTCGGGTTTGGAAAAATATACCCAAGAAGAGTAGGAATTTTTTGTGGTCAAAAAGAGTTTGATTTGGGAATTGGGATTGTGGGGATCTTTATGATAATCCAATAAATCTCGGAAATGTATTTTTACCATAAATGAGTCAATTGATGGGGGATAATAAAGCAATTTTGACCATTTGACACGCTAATTGGACCACCATTATTTGACATGGTAATTGGACCGACTAGGGGCACCGACAGCGAGGAATACAGAAAATACAATGGCATGTGGGGCCCACTTTTTGGGTCCTACACAAAAAATTCTGAATGAAAATTTTGAAGTTTGAATCATTCGCATATCCAGTTCATCTGAATTTTCATGGGAACCTTCGGAAAAATACTTTAAAATTATTGAACAATTGAGATCATTCGTATATGACTCAAAAGTGGGTTCCACGTGCCGTTGTACATTTCCAGTACTCCTCACCTTTGGTACCGAAAATACAAACGGCATGCGAGGCCCACTTTTGGGTCCCTCACGTAGAATTCTGAATGAAAACTTTGAAGTTTGTCAATTGAGCTGAATTGCTGCAGGGACCTTAAAAAAATATTTTAAAATTATTAAACAGTTGGGGTCATTTGTGTGACCCCAAAATGAGCCCCACATACCGTTGTACATTTTCAATATTCCTCACCTTCAGTACCCGTAGCTTTACGCAATGGAAATTACCCAAAGACTTCCAGGTCCTCATTTGTCACAATTTTTTTGGTTATTTACCGGGACACCCCTTGTAAGTTAACATTTTTCACCGGACACCGCCTGCAAGAAAAAAACCTACGACGAACCCCCTCTAACTTCCAAAATTTACCCAAAGACTCCCTCCGTTAGCCTTCCGTCTCGAAACTCAAAGTTCGGGATCATGTTTGGATGATCCAAACCATTCAAATTCTTTAAAACATGTGTTCATGGGTACTCCTAAGAAATTAGCTAAAAATATGACCGGAAAGTGCTTGATCCGAAGAGTTTTTCATAAATACATATTTGTTTGGATCAAGCACTTGGCGGTCATATTTTGAGCCGATTTCTCCCAAATACCCTTAAAAACATGTTTTAAACAAATTGAATGGTTTAGATCATCAAAACATGAGCCCGAACTTTGAGTATAGAGACGGAAGACTAACGGAGGGGGTCTTGGGGTAAAATTTGGAAGTTAGAGGGGATTCGTCGTAAGTTTTATTCTAGCAGGGGGTGTCCGGTGAAAAACATTAACTTACAGGGGGTGTCCTGGTAAATAACTCCAATTTTTTTCCAAGTATATAGTCGTCTTTTACCTACCACAGGTTATAACAAAACAGTACTCCCGTCCCATTTTAAGTGACCCTTTTGGAAAATGTGTATTTTTGTAGACGTTAAAAAATGTGCTCCGTAGAATGTTTTTAAAGTACTTCCGTAGAATATTTTTAAATTTTTTTGGCACCAAACTAAGGGGTGTGCCACTAACTTGGTCTTTTTGTCTTTTCTATGTGAGAGCTCAAAAAACGTGTTGGCTTTTTGTGATTTTTTATGTGATGTATTATGAGGGGATGATCTGTCTCGAAAAGCGCAATTTTGAGTCAGTGGAAATGTGGAATAGGGCCTAAAGAACTCAATGAGCACTTTAATTTGGTATAACATAAACCAAACCGAGCCTCATGTCCCAAATCAATTGGGGTCGGCTACATGAATTATTTTTCTCCACTGAGCTCTATCAATTAGGGGTTTGAAATTACACGTATTCCTATAATAGCCACTTAAAATGGGACGGAGGACTAACATATGAATTGAGTGAATTGAAGGGAAAATAATTAAATCATTTCTTAGTTTAATATCTATGGTGTGGTAGTTACTATTTACCAAAATTCTCCTAAATAGTTACTTATGGTCCGTGACTTCATTCTTTTACCATAGAGATTAGTAGATTACAACGATATGTTAAGTAATTTAATTGATTTACCCAATTTTCTTTCTTTTGGGGGGTAATTCAAGATTTTATTAACCAAGAAAACAGCTACAAGATCAGGGCCCCAATTTTCTTTCTTGTTTCCTCGTTTTACTACAAATCAACAATAACATATCAGGGGTGCACATCGGCCCGATGCCCTGCGCAGCCAACCCACACGTATAACAATTGTCAAACTTTAGTTATTACTAGCGATGGGTGCACACGCAACGCATGTGAATTTTTTTTGCAATTTAGGGATACGTAGGGCGTGTTGTCCCTTAAGGGACAGCATGCATGCTGACCCCATCTGAGCCGTTCGTGTTCAGCGATCAACGGCTCAGATCAATTCGGTAATGAACGGTGCAGATCTGTTTGGGTTCGAACAGATCTGGGCCGTTGATCGCCGAACACGGACGGTTCGGATGAGGTCAGCATGCATGTTGTTACTTAAGGGACGGCACCATCCCCATTCCTACGTAATCTCAGCCCCCAGTGAATGGAGAGGCTTATGATATCCCATGAAACATTTGGAAAAACATGGAAGAGGACAAATACGGATGGATAACCAAACCGAGCCTTATGTCCCAAATCAATTGGGGTCGGCTACATGAATTTTTTTTCTCCACTGAGCTCTGTCAAGTGCTGCTTGCTCATTTAGCCCTAGTAGACTCAAATGCGGACGGATACGGGAGAAAAACCCTCGTGGAGTGAAGCGGTTGAAACTGCTTGGAGGCTTTCCGTTCTCCATTATTACCCTTTTTGCGTGTAAAATTTGGAAACAATAATGATACATACACACACTTTCAACCACACACAACCACACACCCTCTCACATGTGGTGGGGCCCACTGTGGGTCCCACATGGTGTGGGCCCCACCACATGTAAGAGGGTGTGTGGTTGTGTGTGGTTAAAAGTGTGTGTATGTATCATTATTGATTTGGAAAACAGAAGAGAGTCCACACCAAATGATGCTCTCCCATTATAGATAGATTACCCGAATGGGACACGAGCAACTTGCACAGCGTTAAATTATGGGCTCGAATGAATCCAAAATTGTTCGAAAAAGCTTCGTAACTGAAGTATTCAATCTGAAAATGTGTAGAATATCCTTCACAAGTTATATTGAGAGAGGTCATCCCTGGTGGTGAATTTGTGCAAGATTTATTTATCTTGGTTTCTACATGCAAATGAAGCCAGAGATAAGATAAGTCGAACTACCATACACTAACCCATTATTTAATTTCACCATATCTACCAAAATGATTTTTTTTTTGTTAATTGCATTATCAATTAATTAAAATATGTCCAAATTTTATTGCAATGTTGAGTTACCATACCCCATCTGTCTGGTTTTTTTTTTTTTTTTAAGAATACTCTATCTCATTTAATAAAGGATAGCAAAATTAGAACGATTGTTGAATTAATCAGGCGCAAAACTGGGAAGGTCAAACCACATAAATATTACAAGTCAATCAAATAGAGTATACTAAAAAAATAAAAAAATTGTTCAATGATTGGGCAAGAAAATTGCGGTTCATTCACACACACACACAAAAAAAAAACCTAAATTTTTCTAATGAGAGGCCTTTTAGTATGTTAATTCGGAAAATTATTAAACTAAAAAAAATTTGATTCATTATGAAGCATTTGAGGCTTTCAATTTTTAGTTGACCGAAAAATAATTACTATCTAAATTAGTCAGCAAGTTTAATGAATTGGTGTATCAAGGAAATAAATTCCTAATGAAAAATGATGGAAATCAATTCTCTAATTTTTAATTTGGAGTATTATTTTCTACAAAAGAAGAAAGTGAAAGTAAATTGCCTATCTGAACGTCTCATTTTTATTATATTACCGTAGATTAGAACTACGATTCTTTATAGGGTAAGTTTCAATGACCTCCCTAAGGTTTCTAACAAATACAGGGATCTCCCCTAAGGTTCTAATAATTACACTGATCTCCTTGCTTTACAAACTATTATCAAGATTCCCCCATTCCGTTAAGTTTACTTTAATTCCATTAGTTTAGGCCTTGAAATGACTGAAATACCCCTAAATATTTGGGTGGTTTAAACAATTAAGTTTTGTTCTTCTTTTTTTCTCAATTAGGATTTGAAACATACCCAATAAGACTTTTGGTTATATGTGATTGAATTTGTGTAACCAGAGATGAGACCAGAGTTGTTAAAGCTAGTCAACATCACCGGATTTGTCTAAACTTTGTTTGATCGTCTTGCTGAAGATGTCTTGAGCTTCGCTGGAGATTTGTAGAGATCAAAAGAGCTTTGTTGAGTATCGTCAGAGTGTTCTTGAGCATCGTCGGAGTTTTGCAGGGAGTCACCGGTGTATTGTTCGACAGATCTGAGATTCTCTCCTCTCTAAATTACATGAATGCCATCAGGTATTAAATGAGATTCTCTCCTCGTAATTCCAACTCATTTTCTCTCACATCAACTTTTACAACTTTTACATCTACTTTCCACTACTTTCTCTTATCAATATAATAATACCCACTAACTTTTCAAAAAGGAATCTACCTTTAAAGGCAAAATAGGAAATGTACCCATTAACTTTTCAAAACACATATTTATTAAGGGACATCCCAAAATGAAAAGTTAAGCACTATAAAAGGGACGGATGGAGTAGAATTTATACTGTGACTAAAACATTGTATATATTCATAATCGTTATATTGTATGGAAATTATAGTAATCACTGAAGCTATCTTCTTCTTTTTTTTCTTTTTTTTTTGGGGGTCACTTCCAATTATATTATTAAAAGGAAATGAATTGTTGATACCTAATCCATTATATTACAAGAAAATGTGATTTCTCTATAACAATTCTTTTGCAAAATAAAGTAAGTGTAATTTACCCATTCAATTTTTTTGTTTGTTGAAGCTTTTCTTCTTCTTCTTTTTTAAACTAATGCATTAATAGTTAAGGAACAAAATTATACAAAATTCTTCGTTTCTAAACTTAACTATGTTTCAACACTAGTACAATAATCTATTACTACTTTAAAAAAGCGGAAGACCTAAAAGTGTTTCCCACACTTTCACTTCCAAAAATGCCCCAACCAAGCATAACTATTAACACATATACCCCAAGTTGTTGATACACGCATGCAAGTTCGAAGCATACGACTGTTGGAGGAAGAGGTAATTATTATAAACCAACAGTTGCATCTTTTGATTTGTATTTCAACGTGTTGTTTGACAAGCACCTCTTCGAGTAATAATGATAGCCATTGGGCCAGGCAACCCTCCGAACCATTGCGTTTTTTCCCCGACACCACTTTGTATAGTCTCCATATCTTTTCATTCAGGTGTCTTTTTCTCTATAAATTAATAGGACCCCTCCTCTTTCCATTATTTTTAGGAAAAATTACAAAGCATTCATAATCATATTGCATTGGTTTAAGAGAGTACAACACAAGTTTACATTCCCTTGTCGAGTGGATTGGAATGCTTCTTTCGCTCATCGATAATCGTTGTATCCTGGAAGCAATTATTCGAGTATCCTGTGAGCACCAGTGTGGGGCACGAATTTGCTTTAAGGATAAAGTATCAAATACTAGCCTCGGTTGCCAATTTCCGGTACCCTGAAATTTTGCCCAATACATTTCTAATCCTTCGAACAATTTTTTATCTATTCGGTTTGTGTTTTCTTTTTTTTAATTTCCAGAATTTTATGAAACCTGGTTCCAACATCCTTTTCCCGTCACAAGTATTTGGATTACAGCCAAAATAAGATTTTTAGGTGTTGTTAATATTCCCATTTGGTATCCATTCATGGATATACATTTGTATTGTTTTGGTTTTGGTTTTTACAGCCGAATTTGTAGTTCAATCTTGCCAATTTTGTTGTCCAATTGTAAGACACATTAACGAAATCAAAGAATATGCAGTCGTAGAACAATAATTTTTTAAACAAAGATTCTATTTTCACTAGGAGAGATGAACATGCAACATCATTAGGCACGCATGCAAGGATTGGATTTGGACCCCACGCCACGCCAAACTAATGTACTCCAAAAATCAATGCCTAAATCAATGCTAATACATGTGCTTAAAATTTGCCAACCGTAGCGAAGACTTTGACGAAGGTCAAGTATTTGATGTTAGGGCCATAGTGTAAAGTTTTTATTTTGGTAAAGTTGACCCAAGAGAGACCTTGTTTTGAAAAATGTGGGTCATTCTTATATTACGAAGGTTGACGTCTTGGCTACCTCGAGAATCTCTTAAATTATTTGCATGGTTTTTTAGAACATGGCACGGCTCGCTGGCATCACCTCGCTTTTATTGACACGTTCTGGACCCTCTTTCAAAATGCTACAAACGTGATCTAAGGCTATGCTCTTTCTGGAGGCTGTGATCCGATGGCTGTGAACTACATTTGTTGCTTCGATTCTGTACCGGAGTTTTGTTGAAGTGCCAATGCGTCCCTTTTTTCTAAACGTTAAATAAGTCTGCCATCCAAATAAGAACCGGGATATACGTACATTGTGCTATCATGCTGTTAATGAAGTGCTAGAAGAGAATCCAAGAAGGTTGTATGGAGAGGGGTCATGTGATTCTATTGGAGAGTATCAGTAGAAAACGATTTCTGGTTTACCAATACCAGGGAATGTCGTAATTTTCTCTGAAGAGCTTCAAGCAAGAATAATGTATGTCAGTTGTGGAGAGGATGAAATAGTTGAACTGGGACATGCTTTAGTTTTTTACTTGGGGGTTAAGGCACTGTCGGGAGTGCATAAAAAGCAAAATGTGTTCAATTTGTAAGACCAACGGCATTTCATATGAGAGGTGGATACTACTGGTAATTGTGGACACATAGAAGAGCTTGGTATTTTGAACATAGAGAAGAGTTTGTTATAAGATAGGATTGGATAGCTTCATGGTATCACGTGCATCGCACATGCACTTTTACTAGTAGAGTAGAAAAACTTAAAGAAAGATTAAACGATATACATGATATTGACTTTATTTTGTAAAAACTAATAAAAATCGACCACAAAAGTACTTAAGATAATTGAATTGATTAGTTACATTGGTTTCAAGTGCATTTCGCATGGAAAAATACATATAGGAGATAAGAAATGAGATACATGAAGAAAAAAAAATAACTTCATAAAAAGTAGTAATAAGTATTGAAATTTAAAATTATAATAATGACTACACCAATTTGAACAAATATAATGAGTTAATTATATTTAACTATAAAAGCTCCAATTAGAAGAAAAATAGAAGAAGACTTGGTTGTTAAGTTCACATGATATTCAAGAACATTTTAGTCACCGTAATTTATAGAATCACAGGGGAGGTTTGAATTTGTCAGAACCTCAAGGGAGATCAGTGAAAATTACCCCAAAATTATGTACTATTTGGGTAAAAAAAAATAGATTTTCCTCCTGGAGATGCTCAAACCCAAATTGAGCGCTTCGCCCTTTTTTTTTAGAAAGAGCGGGGCCTTATTTATTCAGGGAGATGAAAGAAAGAGAAAGGGATCCGGGGGCTTTACGATCGGCGAAAGGGAAGGGGGGACGATCCACTGAATTCACATCAGAAATCGCCAACATAAACAGAAACGAAAGAAGTATAAAGAAGAAAGAAAACGAACCACTTATATTCTCGGAGCTTAGTTATATGAAGAATGACTTTTGGTCCCTTTCGTCCGGTGGTTAGGACATCGTCTTGACCCAAATTAGTCTTTTTTTTTTAAGAAAAAAAACAGTAAATCTGTAGGTACAAATGAAATCTGTACAGATGGGGTATAGATGGACGTGGGGACCCACTTGTGGGCACACGAATGATCCGAGTCGTCAGGGTGTTTTCGGATTGACCACTTACGAATGTCGGATTGAGCTGATTTCTGTAAGGGCACTCAGAAAATTATTTTAAGATGAATGAACGACTCGGATCATTCGTATGGAACCCACAAATGGGTTCCGACGTCCATATGTACTCCATATGTCCACTCCCACCTGTACCAGTAGTGGGGTTCGGAAAGAAAGGAGCGTCACTAGATAACCAGAAAAAATACATAGAATTGATCCAGAATTCAAAAATCAATAGTGAATCTGGGCCATTAATTTTCAATTTATGGATAAATTCTGCTTATACTTTTCGGGAAATTAGACATACCTAAAAAAAAAAGGGGGTAAAGATCGGAGATGCTCGTAGGCGGTTGCTCGATTATGAAATCAAGGAAAAAACATGCTCCTAAACACTACAAACTCTAAGAGCAACCCCAACAATGAGTTGGTAAATTAGGCAGTGTACAGTGCATATATCTATTATAACTTGACACTTTTTCTATCAACACTCCAACAACACTCCCTATTATCCTTCATATTTTTAATAAAATATAATATACGGGGGAAAAGTAAGAGAGTGACAAGAGAGAGAGAATAAAAAAAAAAAAAAAGCAGCCAGGGGAAAGGAGAGAGAAAGAATAAAAAAATGGGTAGGAAGTGAATAGTGCCTCCCTAAATGGGGGGATTTTAGGGAGGTACTATTCATTTTTGTATTTTAGGAAGGAGTTTAAGGAGTCTCTTGGAGCCTAACTTTGAGATTTTGCTTCATAAAATAGGGATGGGAGCCAATTTAGGGAGTTTGTTGGGATGCCCTAAGACAACACTTCCCCCCAAAACCCACAACAAAGATCTGAATACAGGGAAAAACTGTTGAATTTCACGAATTTCAGTTTTCATGTCGTTGCACAGCTTCAAAGAAACTCTCAAACCCTGCACTAACCTCTCCTCCTCCTCTGAACCCATCTCTTCTTATTCACAGTCTTCAATATCCCACCAGTTTGACGTCCAAACAAACCCTAGAAAACCCCCCAAATCCTCTCTCTCACAGCAGCTTCTGCGTCTCCAAGATCCCCAATTTCTGCCCCAAACCCAGCCACAGAGCCAGCCGGAGCAAACCCACTTGGGAAATAGCGGTGGTGGAGAGGATGAAGACGAAGACGATGAAAAACAAGGTGGTTTTGGGAAACCAGTGTTGGATTCTTTCCAGTTTGATCAAACTGGACCTTATGAGCCCCTGGTTCTGTCTTCGCCCGGCGTAACCCCCGTGATTCAGGTGATTGTTTCCTCAACCTGTTTCTGTTAGTGATTCGGTGTTGGCATTTGACTGCAATTGGGGATGAAGTGCTGATTTACTGCATATACAAGTCTTGTTATTTTGATATGTTAAGGTTTCGGTAGAAAGAACGCGATTCAGAAGGGAGTCATAAACCTGTAAAAAAAGGTCTCTGATTATGAGGAATAGAAGGATAATTTACTCCTTCAGGAATTCGGGGCGCACTTCACTGTCTCCCACGGTTGATTGTTGTGATCAAATTGCTTTTGTTATAATCTAATATTCCGTTTAAATTGGTTTTAACGAAGTCTTTTGTTGCATGACTACACAAAGATAATTTGCTTCTTGGAATTGACAGTGCAAGTGAAGTGGGTTATGGAAGATTTACCTTTTAAACACCTGCTAGAATGAATTTATTTAGGTACTGCCAGTAGTGATGTTTTATATCCTAAAGTCATCCTGGAATGTCATTTGACTCATTTCAATAAATTCATTTTCTGTTTACAAATCAGCACGAGGGGAAAGATATATGTGACTCCTTAATGAGTGGTTCAGTTGGAACTTGGGACTGTGCGTCAGTACTTTATAGTTGCTTCGAAGTTCGAACTGATTTTCGGAGGGAAATGTGGTTCTCTACAATTTGGTTTGGAAGTTGGCACAAAACCACGAGACATATAATGATGAAACTTCATGAATCAGATAGAATTTAATGAAAAGTGGGGGAGGAATTTTCTAAGTTACAAGCAGAAAACAAGGAATACTGATGACAATGCTCAATGATGAAACTTCGTGAATCAGATAGAATTTAATGAAAAGTGGGGGAGGAATTTTCTAAGTTGTAAGCGGAAAACCTTGAAGCCTTATTTAACAAAGAGTCATATGCTTCTTGCAAGTTTCTTTAATAGTCCATATGTCCCATAGAACTATTAGAGGCTTCATATTCTTTTTTCAAAGTTTCTTGATTTTTTGTAAGCTCCCTTATTCCATGCTGTTTGGTTTTCCAGTTCATAAACTTTGCTTCCAACTTGTTGCGTTGTTATTCAGCTTCAGTTCTCCTTCTAGTTGCTGTCAATTGTTGGCATTCTTTGACAAACTTGATTTGATCTTGAACTAGGGGGTTGTTATTGTAGCGCACCAGTTTTCAACGACCTGATTCAGAACAATAACGATATTGTTCACTTTCTTATAGGCTTACAACTTTAAAACGTGTTATTACTGGTATGGAATGTAAACTCACATTTCCAGGAACTTTCTTTAGCCAATCTATTTGAGATCCCAAGAGATTACATTGTTTAGAACTCTATTGTGACATATCATTGTGATGACCCAGTCCGCTAGGCGGACGTCCGGAGTCCGCCTAGGTGGGCCTCTCGGAGTCTCGCCCAAGCGGTTGGCTAGGTCCTTATTCCACATCGATTAGGAACAGGTAGGTAGTCTGTTTTATAATCCATCTACTACCTGTCAACCTGAGTTTTTCTGTTTGGGCCAAGTTCTTAGTCTCCTTTGACAGTTTGTGTGCGGGTTTTTACTGCCGTGGTCAAACTCCTATAGTATCGTGAGTTATGATTTCCTTACAGGTGAAGGCACTCTTCACGCAATCTACACTATTCTTCATGGCGTTGCTACTCATTGTGTTGTTTTGTGTAGCCGACCCCTAGGGACATGAGGCTTGGTTTGGTTTGGTTTTGTTACAGTATTAACCAAGCACATTTAGTGGAGATGAGGGACGCAACTTTTTTTGGTTCTTAACATCTTCAAAATACTGAAATAGTACAATGCAAACCTCATTGGCTGGTGGACTATGATACATGGATCCGGGATTTTTGGTGAAGTACCCGTGTCGACACGACGCGATACGGGTGCGGGATATGTACCTGGTGCGGCAGTTAAAAATCGGACACATTGGTGGAAGAAGAAGATTCCCGAAGTTGAAGAAGAAGAAGAAGAATCCCGAAGTTGAAGAAGACGAAACTAGAAGAGGAGGAAGAAGGATCAAGTACGATCGTACCTACTTTGGAAGAAGGGTGACGCACATCGGAGCAGCAGATAATTGGAGAAGCTGCTGCTGCCGCTGCAACAGAATCAGACGAAGAAGAAGGAGAGTAGGGCTTATTTCGTTGTTGGGCTTGTTTATCATTGGGCTTCTTTACTGAATAGGTGTAATGAATTTGTAATTAGGCTTTTGGGCTTCTTTATTTAATAGAAGAAGTGCTAAGCTTGTTTGGGCTTCTTTACTAAATTAGGCTACAGGTCCAGGCCTCATAAGTTGTGTGGAGTTAATGAAACCATTTTTAATGAAAACATTATGGGAACAAGTCTCCATTTTCAACTTTCAATTTTTTTCTATACATAGCCCCATATAAAATTATAGAAAAAAAAAGTATTTCTTTTACATATTTAAAATAGGTGGCATATCCCCGTATCTGTATCCAAATTTGGGTACATATCCACGAATCCTCTATTTTCAGGCTTGAGGTGTCCGACCCTTAGATATGCACCCGTATCCGATCGCGGAGCCATGTCCGTGTAACATAGCTGGTGGACTATTCATGAGAATAATTTGGAGCTGCCTCATTTTTGTTCGTATGACTAATTTTTCCCTGCAAAAGCTATGCCAATGCACGACTGAGTTATTGAAGTTTCCAAATGTACTATTGCTCCATCAATATCAGATGGGGAATCTGGTAATAATTGTAAGCTCTCCAACTGGCATAATAACTTAACAGACCTTTCAACAAACTAGTTTGACAGCAAAACTGTTTTTCTCATTTGCAGGTTCCTGCATCCATAAACTGCAGGCTTCTGGAGCATCAAAGAGTAGGAGTGAAGTTTTTGTACAACTTATACAAGAGCAACCATGGGGGCATTCTTGGAGATGATATGTAGGTTTACATTTTGTATTACTATTGTACAGGATTGTATTACAGTCTTTATATATAGAGTTTCTCTCTTGGTTTTGTTGGCTTTTCAGCAATTCCAATTTACTGCGATCTGTTATTATCTTGTTCCTTTTTGGTCCATAGATTTACGTCTAACATTGTAAGAATGTATAAACTTGCTCACTCTCTTGACTGCACCGAGATTGATGTTATTTAGATAGTTTGAGTAAATATGAGGTACCTAAGAAGGGCTGATTTATGAGTTCTGTTACTGTTCTCACCCAGTTATCCCAACAGTGTATCTGAATTTGAGCAGAAGTTATTCAGTTGGGAATCTGAGATCTGACTTATTGGCATTTAATTGCAGTACATAATATTAGCGATTTATGCTATGATCTTTAGTTCCCTTAATTTCCCATATTGGTATTTCTGACTTTATGTTGGTAGATATTACAGAAATTTGACATACCACTGTGCTTGGATTATTTTATATTTTGTATCCACGTCGTCTCTGCATATTCGTATTTTTGGATGTGCTAATTAAACTTGTTACTATTTGTAGTGGGGAGATGAATGACATTGCACGCTAATATTTCCCTCTAAACTGATTTGATTTGCTTTCAGCATGCCATTTTTTCATAATCATAACCACTGTTTTTGTGAAGATCGCTGCTTCTAACCCCCTTCAACATGGACGGCCTATACGAACTATAATGGTGTATCTGTATTTGGTCATGATTATGAACATTATTTCTACGTGCAACATGCTTTGGCATTGGATTCTGCTATGAAGCTTTGAAATCTACGTCCGATAGAGCCAGTGCTTTTTTTTTCCAATGGTATCCTAGACATCATTCTCCCCAGTCCTACTCAGGGTTTATATTGGTTCAAATAATGGATTCCCGAAAGGTATCATTCACATGGCAGTGTGTAACAACTTTCATACTTATTGTTAAATCCCACATCGCCTATCTAGGCCACCCAAGCCTGGTTAATAAATTCTGGAGGCTACTCCACCTATTGCCAATTGGTTTTAGGTTGGAACCCTCCAAGAAATCTAACATGGTATCAGAGCTTGGTCTTGGGTGGCTGCACCTCAGATGTGATCAAATCTCTATCGCCCGAGTCAAATCTTCCGGTCTCCTCAATTTGTACCTTCACGTGCATCCGGGCTGCACGTGAGGGGGAGTGTTAAATCCCACATCGCCTATCTAGGCCACCCAAGCCTAGTTAATAAATTCTAGAGGCTACTCCACCTATTGCCAATTGGTTTTAGGTAGGAACCCTCCAAGAAATCTAACACTCATGTTGAAAGTTGTAGGAGCTCATGTCATTTCCTTACTGATATCCTAGAACGATGTTATTTTATGTTGCAGTTCTGTTTTCTTCAAGTTCTTATGAGGACTATAATGCTTCCATATTCAGTCAAAGGTTTCCCACTCCTCCGGCTGTGGTGGCTAATTTTAGTAGTCCTGTTACATAATTTGACTTGACTGCTTCATGTGTGGGGATAAATAAATGCTAGTGACAAAAAAAATAGAATAGCTGGTTTCGCACTTGTTTTCTGGTATTACAGTTTCCTCGTAGGCATGACGAAAAAATTTATCGTGGCCATAATACAAGAGAATGAGACTATGTGGGCGTACAAAGTGCTGACTAGAAGGGAAGTGTATTTAGTACTATTTACTGAATGTTTGTCCCACAATAAGAGTATCAATATTCTTGCAATTTTTATCAATTCCTGTTGCATGGATTGGTTTGTCATGTTTCTCTGTGTTGTTTTTTTTTATTTCTTGTTTTACTTTGTATTTAATTGCTCTTCACCATGTGCAATCATTTTGTTCCCTGTCTTTCGAAAAATTTGTAACAGGGGATTGGGAAAGACCATTCAAACAATTGCTTTCCTGGCAGCTGTGTATGGAAAAGATGGAGACTCGGGTGACTCCAGATCTCTAACAGGAAACCAAGTTGGGAAGAAGGGCCCTGTGCTAATAGTCTGCCCTACTTCCGTTATTCACAATTGGGAATGTGAATTCTCTAAGTGGGCAACATTCAGTGTATTTGTTTACCATGGACCAAACCGTGACCTGATTTTTGAGAAACTAGAAGCGCATGGTGTCGAGATACTCATAACCAGTTTTGACTCATTCCGAATTCATGGCAGCATTTTGTCAGACATACAATGGGAGATTGTGGTCGTTGACGAGGCACACCGGCTTAAAAATGAGAAATCAAAACTATACATGGCATGTTTAGAAATTAAAACCCGGAAAAGATATGGTCTCACAGGGACCATAATGCAGAATAAAATCATGGAACTATTCAATCTCTTTGACTGGGTTGTTCCTGGGAGCTTGGGAACTCGTGAACACTTTAGAGAGTTTTATGATGAACCCCTTAAGCATGGTCAAAGGTCAACTGCTCCAGAAAGATTTGTGCGGATCGCTGATGAGCGGAAGCAGCACCTTGTGGAAGTTCTACGTAAATATCTGTTAAGAAGGACAAAAGAGGAGACAATCGGACATCTTATGATGGGCAAGGAAGATAATGTTGTATTTTGTGCCATGAGTGAGTTGCAAAAGCAAATTTATAGGCGAATATTACAGCTGCCCGAAATCCAATGCCTTATAAATAAGGACCTCCCTTGTAGCTGCGGAAGCCCCCTTAAACAAGTAGAATGTTGCAACAGGATTATCCCAGATGGAATCGTGTGGCGCTACCTTCACAGAAATAACCCTGAAGGTTGTGACTCATGCCCCTTTTGCCTTGTTCTTCCTTGCCTTGTCAAGCTTCAACAGGTAACTAAACTTCTAATGTATGCAATTTTTATTTGCCTTGTGATGTCCGACTTCTTGTGTCTAAGTTAATTAGGTAATATGCTCATGGGGGGTGGGTTTTTTTTGCTCATGGGTATTAATAAGGTGTTTTAGACTTGAAATTACTTTAGGAGTTGTGAGGGAAGTTTTTATGCTCTCATAAAGTTTTTGTTTCCAAGAGACAATTTCCTTTGATTGACAATATTTTTAAAAAAAAATCTTCAATGGTAATGCTTTGTCTTCTTCTTGGTAGTTTACTTGAATGTGAACGGCTTCCAAGGATAAAAATCTATTGGAAATTGCTTTATTTGCTGAATATTTCAATTAAAAGGATATGTAAACTATCACAACTTGATTCATCAAATCGTTAAATGTTAACTATGTGGGTTACATGTATTCTTATTCTCCAAACAGCTTTATGTAGTATTGTTGCTTTACAGATTACAGGCTACAAATTTTAATTGAAATAGAGCTAGAGCACTAGCGTTTTAAGTTCTAGATTGTGATCAAACTGCCTCTGTTTTGTTTTATAAGGTAGGAGACCTGAGGGCTTTATTTGTTGTTGTGTTCCTTGATTGATTCAAAGCTTTAAAGTTGTTTCGTTCAGGCTTCTTTTCTTTTCTTTTCTTTTTTCCCAAAACCTCGAAAGTCTTGCTCCTTGGTAACCCCTAATAGCTTTTCACAAACATTTTATCTTCAACTTTCCTTCTTAAAGTAAGGTTGCTAATTTGGATACTAGCTATGATTGCAATGGCCAATGAGTATAGTGCCTCTTGGAGATGTTGATACAATGATATCTTATCCCTTTATTGGTTTATGTTTTCATCTTTGAATTTTTTGACAGATAAGCAATCACCTGGAGTTAATTAAACCCAATCCCAGGGATGACCCAGATAAACAAAGGAAAGATGCAGAATTTGTCTCTGCTGTCTTTGGTGCTGACATTGATTTGGTGGGAGGCTACAGGCAAAATGAAAGCTTTATGGGCCTGAGTGATGTTAAAGATTGTGGAAAAATGAGAGCGTTAGATAAATTGATGTCTTCATGGGTTTCAAAGGGTGACAAGATTCTCCTCTTCAGTTACTCTGTCAGGTTATTTGCCATGATAGCACTTTTTGGCCTTTTGCATGTCTCTTAAGAACCGAAAAAGACAAACTATATATTTGTGTGTTATCTGATTGCCAGACACATTTCTGGTGGCATAGTAGATCGCTAGTTAAATTTTATGAATTTTTTGCGCTGACATTTCAAATTGTTACTGTCATTCATCCTTTACATACACTTGTTTTTCCTTGATCATGATTTTTCTTATGATGGTAAATTAAAGAGGATGCCTTGTAGGATTGTTACAGACCAATTGGACATTTGGGAGAACACTCATTGATGACATAGAGATAGTTGTGACAGTTGAATAACCGATAAGGGACTAAAGAGTACCCGTATCCTCTGTTCTTGGATTGCATACTATATAGCATTGATATAAAGGTAGCAGGGAGACTGTTTGCAGAGACATTCTGCACTTTTTGGGTGCTCCTGAATTGTGCAAGAATATATGTTAGTCAAGTGAAGTCTGTAGGACGGTTTGTGCTTAATATTTCCCTATTTTCTGATGTGACTAATAGAGAACTAAGCACAGAAACCGGTAGTTGAATCGATTTTGGGGGTTTACCCACATGCATAGCACTAGAAGGTGGGCACACACTATGTGTGTGCACGTTTTTAGGATGGGTGGGGATAATGGGCTGGTGATTATGATAGATGGTTTTTTACTATTTTGTCCACAGCAGTTATTTAATGGCACATTAAAAGTGGTTGTAAAAGTGGTTATTTAATGGTTTTTTAATCATTTGTAGGGGCAATTACGGAAATCACTTTGTGAGGCGGCTTCAAAAAAAGGAGGCACCAAACTGGTGTTCTCCCTTTATATATTTGGATTAGAATAGATGGTATCTTTGTCACTTTTATCGAGTATTTTCCGATTTCATGCATGGTTATTTAAATGTAAGAAGACGGTCTATATATTGTGTAGTCATTGTTTGTGGTCTCCCTCCCTCTTCTTTCCTTTTCTGTCCAACTTTCTTCTGCTCCTGAATTAATATGATTAACAGGATGCTAGACATACTGGAGAAGTTTATAATCCGCAAAGGCTATTGTTTTTCACGACTTGATGGTTCCACTCCTACCGGCTTGCGTCAAACTCTAGTTGACGACTTCAATTCAAGTCCTAGCAAACAGGTGACATTTACACATTTTAATAATCATCAAGATTGAAATATGATCTTTTCTAATGCAATCTAATTCCCGGTTTAGGTTTTCCTAATATCAACTCGAGCTGGTGGGCTGGGATTGAATCTTGTCAGTGCAAATCGTGTGGTGATATTTGACCCAAACTGGAATCCAGCTCAAGACTTACAGGCCCAAGACCGGTCATTCCGTTTTGGGCAGAAGCGTCATGTAGTGGTTTTCCGCCTTCTCGCTGCCGGGTCACTTGAGGAGCTTGTTTATTCCCGCCAGGTGTACAAGCAGCAGCTATCAAATATTGCTGTTTCTGGAAAAATGGAGAAACGATATTTCGAAGGTGTCCAGGTAAGGTATTAAAAACTAAAAAGGGAAAAAAATATATAGTGATTTTCTTCCTTTTACACGTAATTCGGTTTCTTCTCAGGATTGCAAGGAATTTCAAGGCGAGCTTTTTGGTATCTGCAATCTATTTCGTGATCTCTCTGATAAGCTTTTTACAAGTGAGATTATAGAACTGCATGAGAAACAAGGAGAGGAAAATGGGCATTGTCTTAGTAGAAAAAAGGAGGATCTTAATGAAATTGGAATGTATTTTCTTCCAGTGAAAGAGACACATGAAACAACTTTATCTGGGACTGGTGCAAGTAAACCCAAAGATACGGAGAGACCGTTGACAGCTAAGCCAGTGCTATCAGATTTGGGTAAGCATATTCCGTTCTTTTCTTTATCCTGTCTATCATATCTTCGGAGCTCTAGGTAGCACTAGTTCCGAATAAATTAAGTGCACGCCGGTGATTTGTCATGTTTCTATTAGGCTGTGTTTGGTTTAGTGGAGGATCTACAAAGTGGAGGAAAATGATAGAGTTTTAAAGAAAGTTCACTTAAAAATCTTTTATGTTTTGTTTTATCCTATCGTTGACCCAATCTATAATCCAAACACATCCTTGGTTACGATGTTTGAAACTATAGAACTCATATTTCTGAGTATAGTATCATTTGACAATCAGTCGACAGAAGCATTTCATATCTTCGCGATTCAAAGTTCAAACCAGATTTTCTTGATGCTCAGGAATTGTGTATGCTCATCGCAATGAAGATATCGTCAACTCTGGACCTGGGACCCAAGGAAAGAATGAAGTGGGCATGCCCCAAAATGATGGCATTAAGCAGTCACATCTGCCCGTTGTGAGGAGGAAATCAGATGCTGTTTGTGGGAAGGAAAATACTGCTGCTATTACGAAATTGAGGAAAAAGAGCCAATATAGCCTCCTTGCACAGTTCATGAATATGGGAGAGGTTGAGTTCAGCAAGTGGCTAATGTCTGCTACTCCTGCAGAGCGGGAAAGAGTGCTTCAAGACTTCAAGAGGAAGGAGAAGGTACCTGATGGTTGATGCTCCCTTCCCCTTGTTTGTAGACACAATTTTGACTCTAGTTGTACATTATTGTATATGGAGTGAATGTACAGGTTTCTCATTTTGATAATTCATTTCTCATTATTCGGTTGCGTAACTGTCTGTTCATCTTTGGTTGATTACTTGTGGCAGAGCAATTTCAAAAGAAAGAAAAAAAAACGGAGGTTGCCCTACATTTCCTGATTTACTTTTCAGGTTTTTTTTCTTTTTGAATAAAAAGAAGAAGATAATTTGGTTTGAATGTGATGTCTGTGATTTGGTAATTGTAGATGGGGGCTTGGAGGTCATTGTACAAGCAGTAGTTATCATGAACTTTCAAATTGTTTTCAATTTTGGTCGTTTTCTGTCTTCTTGTCCACGGAAACAATGAAATGTGGAATCAATTCTTTCTGATTTCATGAGCAAAGATGGTTCAAACTTTCAAAACCAGATAGCTTGGTGTTTTTTAATTCACAGTTTTTGGAAATAGTTCACCTGGAAACAGCGTGAAAATGTAACCGAGCTGGTATCAACATTCTAGTTGATTTTCTCTTCTTCTTTTTAGGCTGGTTGCCGGCATTTTTAATCTTCAGAGACAGTCTTGAATTTGATTATTTATTTCGATGTTTGGAAAGAGCTAAGCCAGCCCAGCAGCAACACTTCGTATGGCTTGTTGCGCAACAGACTCCCCCAACAAGGGACAACCTCTTAAAGCACAACATTGTTCCTCCTGAAATCTGGAAATGGTGTTCTTCATCTTCCGAGGACACCAGCCATGCCCTCCATGACCGTCACACCGAGCCAAGTGTATTTGGGAACTCCTTGATTATCCAGCTCACCTGTGTATCAACAATGGCATTCTTGCTTGGCTCCGTACCACCGAAACAAACTTCTATTCAAACCTCAACATCAAGGAGATCAAATTCATACAGTCGCTAAGACAATTCTTGCCAAATCAGTGGAATGGAGTTTTTCAAGGGGCTCCAAAACTCAGAACAGAACGGGAAATTCTAGTTGGACGGGAGACTTATGCCATTGGAGGAGAAGGGAATTGATAAGTAGGAGCGACAAAAACATAAAATCAAGTTGTTCAAGGGAAATTTGATGCACTTTCCCGTCAACATATCGTGTTCCATATTATCTACTTTTTTCATTGTTGTCTTCGAGATAACATTATGTTACACAGCACCTACTCCACCCTTGAAAAACAATAAAAACAAGATCTCAGGTCTGAATCCCCCTAATTTAAAGCTATGTTTGAATCATGGAATCGCGGAGGCCCTAATTTAAAGCTGTTTTGGATCATGGAATCGCGGAGGGATTTTGCAAGGAAACTAAAATAACAAGGCAAGGAAAGAATATTTAGCAGCTTCATTTTATTTTTCCTTATCCTTTCCATCATATTAACATTCAATCAGTAAATCCCTTCATAATTTCATGGCCGAAACACAGACACTAAATAAACATGGCAAAGATACAACTGGAACTAACATGTTTACATCATCAATCACCATCTTGCACCTTCCCTCTTTTCCTGCCAGGGGTGTTTCAAAGAAACTTCCCATACCAAAGTGACAAGTTGGGTCTCTAACACGTTCTGCATATACGTACAGCTTCCGTGGCTATCTTCGCTGCATCTTGAATCTTGATACTGGCTTTGACGGTTGGGGCTTAGAAGACTGCAAAGTGAAAAAGTAGCATTGCGTTAAGAGTTAGGAAACAAGGATCACAAGATTGCTGCAAGAATAAAAGACAGTAGATCAACCTTAGACGGAGCAATCGTTTGTTCCCTCGGATTTGTTTCTAAGTTGTGGGTGTGCTCCACAATTGAGCCTGTAAACGCCTGCAAGTTGAGGAAAGAGAAAAGGATAAACCTTGCATTACATATTCACTTCCTTCCTATCCAATAACTGAAATGATTTATAGATAACTGCTCTAAGGGAACCTGCTCTATTACTTTTACTGCCTAGTTTAGATAGATAGGCAATTGCGAGTAAAATACCCGAAGGTACAGTTAGAAGTATTTTAGACAAACACAAGCAAAAAATATGAATGCTCACTGCACTATGTAGGCAAGCAACCAGGGATTTGAACTGCTGACTAGGAAGCACAGATACTCTAAAACTAGTCACGCACAGGTATCGGATACTTCTAGGATACGGATACGCCCCGATACGTATCGGATACGGCAAATGGAGTATCTTGAATTAAAATTAAATGTTTTTAATTTTCGGATACGTAATAGTACATAGCAATACGTCCGGATACTTAATTAGGATACGGCGGGGTCAAAAATGAATTTTTTTTTTAAGTTTAAAGTATAAACTTATTAAACAATGAGGGGGAAACTGTAATATAATCTTAAGATAGAAGATAGAAAAGAGAGACTCAGTCACTCAGTATATCGATCTGACGATCTCCTCCTCCAACTCAAAACCCTCTCTCTCTCTAAAAACCTCATTTTTAGAATGAGCAGTTCTGGAACAGGAAGTTTAGGAGACTAATAATTACTCTTTTGACTTCTAATGCCTAGTAGGAGACTAATAATTATAGAAATGTATAATTTACACAGCCGTATCCCCATCGTACCCGTATCCTATTTTTTTAGGTTTCACTGTATCGCTGTACCCGTATCCGTGCTTCATAGACTGCTGAAGACAATGAGTCACAGTAGCAATAAAGCTTTATTGTTATCAACAAAATGTTACCTTCTTTGCTGATAAAACTAATAATTAAAAAAAAAAAGAAGCAAGAAAGCACATCCCAACCAGTGTAATGTCAACTGAGATAATCACTTTTCATTAAGTAACTGAGGAAGGACTGGAATCAAAGAATTAATACCTTATACTGCGATTCAGGTTCTGCTTGAATGTTCTCCTCCACTTCAGGAAGTACCGAAGCCTTCTCAGGTGAACTGGATTTAGCAAGTGCAGAACTTTGGTCACTTGGAGATTTACCTGAAGTTAATAACGGCAGAAGGGTCAATCCACGGAAGCAACTTGAGATAGATGTACAACTATTGGTGGATGAAATATGCTTAATAGTATCGCCAGAGTAGTTCCAATCAAAATTTTATGACATGGCTAAGCTGAGCAAAAAGAGAGCATCTCTCCAACAAATCATGGTACCATGAAAACTATGAAGGCTTTGTTGGGTTGGTAGTTTTGGAGATAATATTTTTTTATAGGGTTGCGTAATTTTTTGTCTTTATTTAAAAAAAAAATTAAACAATTTTTTAAAATTTTTTTTAATAGAGGTACGCAATATATATCCAAAAAGTACAAAATAAATAAAAATTGATAACAAATCATTAAAGACAAAAAAAAATACAAAAAAAAAAAACAAAGCCTTTGAAGGAAGTGTGTCAAATTGAGCAATTATTCAACACACAGATCACTAACTCAAAGAAAAAGTGAACCAAGATGTAGTTCACAATTCCAAGGTGAAGTTGTCTTCCGATTGTTCCACAGGTTCTCAAGCTATGAAGGTCTAGCTTGCTTTTGTGAAGAAATAGAGAAGCTAACACATAATATTTCCATAATGAAAGTTCCTCTTGGTTATCTGCAACTATCTCTACAACTTATCAATGAATCTTAGACCTCCTTCAACATTCGTTGGACAGATGTTTAACATCTGTTATCGTACCAGAGCACCTATGGACCAAATCTTAGAGCTTGAACAAATTCATGTAACATCGCTTTCTGTTCTATAGTTTTTCTGAAGGTTTTTGTTGGGATGCTGGCATCAGATTAGGTTATAGAGGCTAAGAGCCAGGGCTACTTGTATATTCCTAAATACCTAAATGATACATTCAATCTTACTGAAGGGGTCTTGGTTCTTCAGTTGTTTTTGTAAACTCACCCAGAACTCACCTTACCGGGTTGGTTCTCCAAAATTTGTGATCAGCACGATCGGTATGGTGCTGATTACACAAATTAAACCGGAGCATATAAAATTTTCCAAATGTTACAACTGAGTTTCTGAAAACACATAAGAAAATACTTGCAAATTTGACACAACAGACATAATACAAAATCTGTAAGATGAATTTACGGAGAAACTGATAATGGATCAGAAACAAACTAACCTTCGGATACTGATTGCAACTTCGACCCTTCAAACTGCATTTTGAAGTTTCACATATGAGAAAAAAACAATTAGAGCGTCTATGAGTTATGAAAAATACACTCACGAGACATATAGCTAATTCACTATCGCGAAAGGCAGGAAACTAGTATAGAAATGAAAGAGATGATTAAAGATACAACTACTTCATTCACCTGCTTGCGCAATTCTTGTTGAAAAGTGTGCTGTATACTTGGAAGCTCTTTAATGATAGGATATTCATCCTTTGACTGCTTTGGTGGATTAGTTAATTGATGCCCCTATTGGATCAGTGACAGAAACTCAGGAGGTTATATAAATTTATGGGTTCTATCAGCTAAAATTATAATAAAAATCAAATACCCTATTCACTCCTCTGAACTTACGTGTCTTTGATCAAAAGAATGCTGGCTACTGTAGTCTTCATCACTCCCACTGACGCTTTCAGTTGCAAGTTCCTTTTTCTCAAGTTCGTCGAGCTTCGACATCATATGACTATATCCTTCATCATCTTCATCACTTTCTTCTGCAAGTTCTTCTTTCTCGAGCTCATCAATCTTGGACATTAATTTAGCAAATTCCTCTTCTTCAGTAAGAGCGTTAATATTGTCTGCCTCAGAAACATTAGTAGGATCTGGTTTAGCCATACCTGAATCACACAAAGGGTGTTAATTCCCCACTACAGATAATCTAACATAGGGGGATAACAAATGAGATGTCCAATAAGATGCATTTATGTGATATGAAGAAGTCCACGAACTTAACCATCAAAATAAAGAACACACACAATAAGTCCAGGTACTTTACACCTAACTGTGCAGCAAAGCACCAAGAATTACTCACATATTAACAAGAACCGGAAATGATTGCTCTTGGTTGATGATCAACAAACAGCACTCCCGTACTCATGTAAATCTAGTAAACATTTGACTAGGAATGTTTATAGTGTAGGTGGCCAGTCTAGTAACTTCAAAAAATGCATAAACTGTTGTCCACTTAACTTGAATGCAAAAAATTCCTTGCCACAAAGGCTAAGGGGGGTGGTATGAGAATTGTGAAATTACAACATTACATGGGTGGATGTGTCCTCTTTATGTGGAAAAATGAGTTCACTATCCATCAACTATCTAGTAAGGATAACTTCAGTTTAAATGATGACACATAAAGAAAGCAAAGTTTTTTCCATATAAAATGGTAGAACATCAACATGGATAAGACAACTGGTTACATCACAGAGCATATAAATCCATCAGGAAAAACTTTAAGAGAAGAAAAGACAGCAACAACATCAATTGACATATTCTCCAAATACTTGCACATTCAACCACAGACCAAACACTTCAATAGAAGATGACAAGAGGCTGGAACCTGCCTGCTTTTGACACCTCCTCAGCTGAAGTTTCCTCAGTATATTCTTCCGTTATGTCCACAAGACCCTCCTGTTTTACCATGGATTAAAATATCAATAAATAACATAAGCATGAGAAAGATACACCAGAGAAGTGAAGAACATGACAACTTGACAACATGACAGCTGATTGCATCGAGCGACCTACATATATTGTGCGAATTCCCTGTGAGATGTGCGATTGTGCCACAACATTCTTTTAGAGTGGAGGTAATATCTAGAGGGAGCAATTTTGTGAGGATAAAGTTGAGGGAGTTGGGCACCTTGGTCCTTTGTAATAAAAGAGATGAGTAGGAGGGTGAGGCTTTTGAGGGGGTAGCAGTGTGAGTTCACATAATTACAAAGGGCTCTTTTCAATTCCACTTTTCTACTAAAGATGCAGGAGGGTATTCTGGATGTGCTTTCGTTTGACATCAGTCATATAATTTCTGGTTGTGCTTCGTTTTGGATGTATTCTGGGTTGCTGTGATGTCCATATCAGGTTACCATGCTACTCATTGGGTCTACATAACAAGTGCTGCAACTCGTCGTTCTGCCCCTACCCAATGTGGGGTGTGCCTTTCCAAAAGGGGCTGTCTTTAGAGGCCCAAATGTTCGGTTTGATCTCATTGGTTTATATGCTTCATGTGAACTGCTTCATGGAGATGAGATGTTTTGTGTTATGAGCTACTGTTTGCTGCTTCATGGAGATAAGATGTTTTGTGTTATGAGCTACTGGTTGGTGCTTATGTAGCCTCATGTAATAGGTCTGATTACGATTCCATAGTAATATTATCATCATTGCCTAACCTTGGGGGGATGTCCCTTGGTTTTTTTCATTTACATCCTGTTGAAGGTGGGTATCATAGCACAGGTGATACTTGGTTAATTCTCAATTGCCCACTGACCTTCTCGAGGGTTTTCTGTACAAGCACCAATTGGGTTCAACCCAATGGCAATTTCAGCCTATGTGCCGCAAAGGTCTGCCTTCTATGGGCTGCAACGATGGGCCTCCATATGTTATGTCCAACCATGGCTATGGAATTCAATCCGTTTCTCATCACAATTATGGGATCCATTCATGGGCTGCCCAATTCCAGCCATTTATCAGATGGGTGGCGATCAAAACCATCGTACCCATCCAAGGAGCGTTATCTATGGGCCGCATCTCTGTACTCAATTTACGTATGCTTTTGTACAGTGTTTCTCTCCTCTCTGTTAGATAGGAGAGAAACACCCGGTAGTTAGTCTATTGTCGCTTAGTTTATCCCATAGTAGTATTCCATTCCACAGTGGCCAGATTGGCCTTCCCCACTTTTTCTCTTCTTTTCTTTTCTTTTCTTTTCCTCCCTGGGGTATGCCCCTTGTAGGCTGTATATTTGGTTAGCCTTTTTTTCTATTTCAAGCTGTTTTACCCAAAAAAAAAACTTGAGGAACAGAATATGAAATGGCATGAGCAACCCATTAAATCAAGCAAAAGACAAGTCATTTTGCCCTCGAAGCTTGGATGAGAAGTTGAGAACAGAAAAAGGGATACATACTTTGAAAAGCACACCTGAAGTTGCTAAATTTTGGAATCATGACATTTTCACCCTTCACTAAAGCCCCCCTTTCATAATATCCCTCCAAGGTGGGCCTTGTGAGCCAGGTGACGGCCCCTCTCCAAGCTCATTGTGCCCCCATCAAAAGATGGTCCATATGAGGATCCCCAAGGCAAATAAGATAATGTTACACTTAAGAGTCTTAGACACACCCATAGTTGTCAAAGGCGTACCTAGGCGCGAGGCCCACCAATTGAGCCTTGCATTGAAGCATATTCTATTATTCACATGAAGGGCGCAATACAACGATTTGTTATTGAATTTCAACATGAATCGGTAATCAAGAAGTTAGAAGTGAAACAAATTACCAAACACAGATATTGTATGAATCTGACTTAAGTAAGGGTCCTATCAGAAAAGTTCACAGAATTATACTCCATCCATCCCAGTATGAACGTCTGGCCCGTTAACGAGGACTTCAAAATAATTCCCCTTTTCCAAGAAAAAATTTGAATTTTCTATAAATTAGAATAACTCATCAAAGATTGTTGAAAAACTTTTGACCTTTTCTTTGAAAAATTCCATTATTTTTAAGTTCTCGTTTTCCAGACCGGACAAACATTTTGGGAAAGAGGTAGTAAGGGATACCATTAGCAACAACTAATTACCAGAAAACCATCAACAGGCTTTCAGTGTGTGGGGAGGTCTTTTACGGCGAAAAGATTAAAAGAAGTCTTCATAAATAAAGAACCTGATTCAATAAACGTCAATAAATCAAATGATACAAAAAGTTGGTTTTGGGACTGGGGTTTGAGAAAGTAAGAAATGCTGGATTCTAAGTCACAGAGAAGTTTAGGAGGAAGAACGCCTTGTAATAACAATCAAAGCATCCGATATTAAAATGGAAAAAATGGGGAAACAACAACTTTGTGGGGGAATCGCGGTAGCCTTGGTAGGTGCCAACACGAATTTATTTCCGAAATATTTATCAAAGTCCAATGCATCTCATCTCGTCTCGAAGGAGACATTTAACTTTGATTTTATATCAATGTCTCATGTCAGCTTCCTAGGTACAAAAACATTCCCGCAATGTCAATGGAAACGAATCAATATTGTGTTTCTCGGGATCAACCTTATAAAAGAACACTTGGACCAGGGATGATGTTATCCCTAAGGATCTCAAAGACGCCTCCTAATGTCCTTGCGATACTAAGGAGTGCAAATCATCTTACACATTGTGTGGGTTTCATCCCATGCGGAAAATTATATCTGACACCTTCTAGTTAAAAAAGCGCACTAGAGTAGGTTACCATTCACACACACACAACCACTATTCTTCATTTTCTCTCTTTTCTTTTTCCTTTGAACAGCTTCTTTTCCATCTCTACCTCTCAAAAATTGGTTCATTTCTCTCCCCTACTCGCCTATTCCTCAAAATTTTAATTTTAAGTTTTCTTAAGAAGTACGTTAATATGTTGCATATCAGTCTTATTTTTAAATGTTACGCAATTACCACTCCGCCGACACAAATTTAGTAATAATTGAATCACAATGTCATAAGAAATAAACATTGGAACATAAAAATGAAAAGAAGAATACCAGCATCTCCAACCATACTTCAAATCTTAAAAGAATAATGAAACCTCTCGAACCATACTTCATTTTCATCCTTCAAAGTGAAGAATCAAACAAATTTGAAGAGCATTCTTCATTTCAAAATTTGCACTTTAAAATGCACATAAGCCTATTAGCACCGTTGGAAAGGTATTCGCGATACGCTGAAACCTTTAAAATGAGATCAACATTTGATTTATAACATAGGTTTTAAAAAAAGTTCTAAAATGCATATTTGAATTTTGGTGAAAATTTTAGTTTTAGACAGGGATGAACGAGTTTTAAGAAACCGAGATATAAACAAAAAATTATATTTGGAGTGTGTATGAATAGCAACATACTCCCAAGCATTGTTCAAATAAAGAATACAATTTTGAGTCTTCAAAATGAGGTAGGAGATTATCTCCAGATATAGAGACTAAAACTTCATTCTTAATATTTTAAAGGATACCAATGAAGTATGGTTGGAGCTGATTCTTTAATTGAGATTTAAAGAATGGTTTCGGAAAGATTTGAAGGATGGTTGGAGATGCTAATCAATATAATATGTTCAGAACCCCCAAAACAATGGAAATAATGGATCACATGAAACTATTTATCAACTAACTTAAGGATTTCATTGACTTACTGCCACTTCAGCAGCTGTAGCATCAAAATACGAAGCCTGGGCCTTAAGATCCTGCATCACAGCCTTAATGGACTTAACTTGGGATTCCAAAGCCTTCCCTCTTCTTTTTAAAAGGTCAACTGTTTGTTTAGATGTTCTTTCAGCATAATAACTTTCTCCCAATAGCACCTGCAAATAAAAGAATTGTCAAACGGAAGGTTGAATTATGCAAATTTCAAGGTTTTGTTGGTAGAATATATCACTTTGTTTATAATTCATTATAAGTTCTGTGCAAAAAACAACCATTTGTATAAAAACACTACAGAAAGTGCTAAAGAGCAGTTGTAGCCTGTATGTATCCATTCATGACTGATTGGTTGACACCCAACCAGTCACCCAAAACCTAGGAAAACTACTTTCCAATTCAATCAAAAGTAGCAATTACTGCCCTACAGCCTTACTGGTATAAAATCAAGCAATTACCAGGAATTCGTTGGTGTGAATCAAACGACCAGGAAAGAAGGCAGCTTTCCCAAACGGAACCTGACAACCATCCCCACAAAACAAAAAATTAAAGACTAACAATGAGACTCATCATGTATAGTTAAACATACACTAATACATGCACAAGGTTACTTCACAGCCTTTTAAGCTCTTGTGATAAATTAGCTAAACTAATGGGCAAATAAAAGAATTGAAATTTACATATACTCATTGTTCTAAAAGTTGGCCTAGGGGCTAGCAGGTGGTCCGCCGCCTCGACTACGGCCCAAGGCATTATATTAAGCGGCGGGACGATTAGTTAGCTGCTAAGCAGGATTAGTTGGCTAGGCTGGATTAGTCGGCATTAGTCTAGTAGGCGGGACTAGTGGAAAGGCGCCACGGGACTAGTCGACAGGTATATTTTTGTAATTTTTTAGAATTTTATTGAATTAGGGGTTTAAATATGTAATAGTATAAAGTACAGGGTGTCAAAGTCTTCAAAATGAGGTTGGAGATTAGGGATGTTGAATGTGTTGCAGTTTAGGTTGCGCAATATGGTTGGCACAAAGTATTTGACACATTCGGGTTTGTTGGGATTCACTGACCCATTGAATCTACCGAGACTTTATGCAGCAATCTTTGGTCTCGAGATACATGGCCAATCTAGCGAGGATGCATCCATACTAAGAATAGAGAAATAGAATAAATAGTATAGTGTAGTTTTTTTACATAGAAATTACTGTGATGTTGCAAGTTAGATATTGTAGTATAGAAAGTTACCAAAAAGCTAATCTTTCCATCCTTTTCCATCTTTTCGTGCAAGTGAAAGGGGCCTATGGGAACATTGAATGACACTCGAGAAGATCTAATGAATTGGAACATTTTCGCATAAAAGATTTAAAACAGGTGTTGGACATCATGAACATGCTAAAATGATTTCTTTCACGTTGGAATCCCAAACCATTCTCTATTAGGGATCAGAACACAAATATTTAAGGTCATCTCTTCAAAATGCTCTCCATTTCTTAAATTCAAAGCCTCCACGGTAGCCTAAATCAATGTTAGCTAGGCCTATTCAGGAAGACCATCTCATTAGGATCAATTGAAATCCAAGAAGACAGAATAGCAGCCAAAGACAAGTCCAGCATTTATATATCTATGAATACAGGTGTACGAGTGCTTGCCATGATGTCGTGGTGGAGTTCCTCGGGGAGTTTGTGGACGAGACTGATGAGACTAGCGTTGTCGGCGGCGAAGTCCTGAACCTGGTCTAGCTCTTTTTGGTGCTCGGATATGGTGTCCTGCACGCGCTTCGAGGCTTCCTGGACTTCTTCGGCCGGGAAAAGAGTGGATAGCGACGTAACTGTTCCTTTCGCCGGCTCTCCCATGCCTTCTGTAATTCGACTTCAATTTCGATTGCAATTGGAAAGTCGATTGATTTTTATGTGAGCGTTGTCGGAGAGGGAGAGAGAGATTCTCAGAGCTGTCTAGGGTCTATGGAGGGTTTTGCTTTCTACGGTTTCTACCAGTAGAAATGTAGAATCAAGGTTGTCAATCCGGCCAGTACGTACCGGATTTGCCTATATAAACGGTAACACTAACACACCCCTATAATTCCGTGCCGTCCTCAATTCCGGTCCTTACCGGTCGGTTCCGGTCAATCCGGAAAATACCGGCCGGTACTCACGCACTGGCGATTTCATCCGAAACATTGCAGATGGAAATTTTGTAATTTTTTCAACATCAACGTTCCCCTCGTGGAAGGTGCCACTTAATGGTTTGGACTAGGGCTGTAAATGAACTGGGCCGTTCGCGAACTATTCGAGGCTCGGTTCGGTAAGAGCTCGTTCGAGTTCGATTCGTCTACTAAACGAACTGAACTTGAACCTCAATATTAGGCTCGTTCCAT